>JAUZNJ010104006.1:0-20847 GCA_034780135.1 Jordanella pulchra | reverse complement strand
ATATCAGTTTTGCCTTATTTGAATTACTTGACTTAAATTTAATAAATATTGATAAAAGAATAAGAGGACTTTGTTTCAAAGCCATTACAGGCTTTGTTTTTGACATGAGCTACCGCTTAACTCCCTCTACTCCGTCCTCTGCCGCTGCATGCTGGAGAAAAAAAAAGTCTGTATCTGTCTACTATTCTGATGCACTTTGACAAAGTTTGGAGTAAATTGTAATATGTATTTCCAGCTGTAACATCTTTAAAATAATCTAGAAATATCTCTGTCTAAATGTTTTCTCACTCTCTTCCTACAATTCTACCTGATGCAGAAACTTCAACAGGCATTATTTAATTTCTTACTTAATTTATCTCATCGGGTTCTGTGTACCTTTATAAAAATGGAAATAAAAAAGATTCTTGCAATCTATTGAAAATAAGTATTGGGAGATGCAGAATAGCTAGAACAGTAGTTATTTTGAGTGACACCTGCATGGTTTTATTGGATGGGGTGCATGCATTAGTAAGTCAGGTTTATTTATGTAGTACATTTCAGTAGCAAGACAATTCAAAGTTATGTGCAAAATAGGAAAACACACAGAAAAAGTATAGTACGAGACAATAAAAAAACCTCAAAAGAATAAAATGATCGATAATAAAATCAAAGAGATATGGTCTGCGAGCTTAACCTCAAATATTTTGATAGCATAGTGAAAGGCCACTCTAACTGTTGCTTATTGTCCACTGCATACTTTTAGCCTCTTCAGTCAACATCACTTTTATCTTTAATGTGCATAACTGTTAAATCCAGACATGCAAGATTTCTGTTCGAGATAAAAGCTGTATCTGCATAAAACCAAACTAATTAACGCTTCTAAAATGATGTCAAGCATTTCAAATATGCAGCAGGGAATATATTGTGAAAAATACAGAATAAAGGTAAAAGGTTAAAGTTATGATTTTAAGTTGGAGATATAAGATTTTTTTTATGTCCATTTGAACCAGTTCAAAGTTCTAGTAAACACAGCGAACTGTAAAAGTTTCCATGACGACTGGATTATTTCTGAATATCAGTCATTCTATTGGATGATAGGATAAACTCTCATGAGAAGTGCATGTTTCTGCAAAATGAGCACTGCCCTTTTTCCTGCCAATAAGTTACTCTAATCATTGTTTAAAGGTCAGCAAAGGATTAATTTAAAAACCCTGACAGAGCTAATTAACTCAACAAGCATAAATGATTGAAAGAGGCACTTTTTGATCTTGGGATTCCCAATTACAGTTTAAGAAATATCTTAGCCCTAATCTTAACTCCTTTGACTGGAATCCACTCTGCTTCTTAGATCCACATAGATATTATGAGCACATTTCTTCATACATAAATCACTTGGAATTATCCTTTTTCATAAATATGAGAGGGCTTCAGGACTGGGATCAAGAGTTTTCTGTCCATTGCACTTGATTGAATAGACTGATTTAGAAAAAATAAAAAAACAAAACATTAAAGCCTTTGCTTTTCTGTGTGAAGCGAAGTAAGAGGGAGAAAACTATATCAGAGCTTCTCAATCGTCAAGTAGAAAGGTCCAAATTTAATTTCTAGATAAGGTTAAAGGTCTGGAACATCTAGTGGTGAGCAAATTCCTTTTATTAGATTTTCTAACCACTTGCAAGTAAAATAAATGGCACTTTAGGCTACAATTGTTTTCTTCTGTGACTAAGTTGCTCTAATTTAGACAATTTTTAGAGCTTAAACTTAAACCTTACAGACTTTTCACAACTGAACAAATGAAGGGGCTCTGTTCACATACAAAAATCAACAATCTAAACTTCAGTATAATGACATAAAATCATGGAGGTAATGGTTAGACTCTGAAGCTGTTGAAATACTGGCCATTTTTTCCCTGTGTGCCAACAACGGGCTTCCTAAATGTTATGCCCTCAAAGATTTAATTGATTTGTTTTTGCTGAATCAGTTTTATTGTATTTTATAATATATAGTTGCTTCTGTATTTCAAGTGCTCATAGTCTAATATGTTGCCAGAAAATCCCACTAGTGGAACATAAAATATATGATCACTGGTTCAATGGAAACATAACCCAGATTTAAAGGGACAACTTTAATGTTTAATTTAATCTAAATAGTATTCAGAAGTATTTTTGTGAAATTTATAATTTTTGTCCCAAATGTTTGTCACACTTTGTATACGAAGAATTCACATAGCATTTCCTCAGTGTTAAATCTTCTTCAGAGGTATTATGAATGTGTTCTATCTAAAAAGGTCATGTTTTGGACATCTTTTGACCTTATTGTCAGAAAACTGTTTTCATAATTTGATAATACTTATTCTAAAACAGTCTTAGTATTATCATTTATTTGTTAAGGGCCCCAATTTAGAAACTACAGGTATATTGCTACAAAAGTGTCCATGCATTTGCTGAGGATTTTTGCAAATAAGGATATTTTCTAAGGCACTAGACTGGTAATGGGTACCTTCTCTTTTTGATATGACTTGTTAAGAATCATACACTGAGAACTTAGCTTCGAAAGCTGTAATTAGTGTGATAGCTACGTATGTCATTTGGGCCTCACCTGAGATGGCACTAAAAATGAGACCAAAATCAACTTTATAGATTTAGTACATTTATAACAAGTAAATATGCTTTACATCCTAGATGCAAAACAAATGATCAATCAATTTTTAATTCTTGGCTGAAGGAAAAACAAAACTTTTAAATTAGAGCTAGTACTGAGCTATTTGAATCCCCTTTAAAAAATGATTTTCTCTGCTGTACATTAATGTGTCATCGACTTGATATAATTTATTGTAATGGAAATTTAGTTATATTAAATTCCATCCATGGAGAGTTTCTGTGAGTTATATAGGGATCAGTTCTAAACCTGAGGGAGACAAAGGAAGTCTTGTCTGGGTCTGACATGTTCTGCTAATTTCCTTTCAACATAATATCTAGATTTCCAATCCAAATGGTATAGAATAATATTGGGTGAAATGGCTGGAGGATTTTTACCTCACTGAAAAGTTAGAAGTTGACAGGTTTGGATTTTTTTCAGGCTCCGCCCAGGACCTGACCTCAGACTGATTTTATCACAGCAAAGTTATACTCACTGAAAACATATGTTCAGCATTAGGTTCTTAAGAAAGAGAAACAAATAACGACTTGGTCACATTGAATAGACTGGACTGATTTTATGAGCAGAGCAGCGTGACGTGAAAAAGTTGCAAACACATACAGTCTCCAGTTTAGATTGCAGCCAAGGATCCAGGTACCTGTACAATATGATCAGTGTTTATGTAACATGTGAAGCTTATGAAGCAACATGTTTCTCATACTCACTGTGGATGTTTTTAGCCTGGAATTTGGCAGATGGATAAAAGCAAAACCCACACATAATCTATATACTGTAGATACAAGCCCACTTGATGAGTGGGCTGGTTTTGGAGGTGTAGTCAGCCCCCACGCTAAATATGGATGACGTTGTGTAATTTGCAAAGACCCACTTTACGTTTTGTTGTGCAGAAAAACTCAGAAACATTAACATAAAAAAATGCTGGCAGCAGTAGCCTGTTTGGGCATTTCTGCAATGATGAAAAGCTGTGTTTGGTGTTGGTAGAGTATCCCTGTGGGCACAGCTGCAAAAGAAGGCACATAATGTAACATAAAACACATTTTCAACAAAACAGAGGCAACTCAAATGCAAAAACTGTGGAAACTTAATCTGTACACAGGGTGAAGAAAGTTTTGTGAAAGCTTGAATTGGCATGGGAAAAAACAACCCAAACTAAGATGAGCACTGATAAAAACCTCTGACTATATAAACAGTCAGAGGGGTGATGACTAACCAAAGACTGGAGTTGTTTGGGGGAAATTAAAACATGGTGAGCAGGCAGCTGAAAGCAACACTAACTACGACCAACTGCTGCAGAACCTAAAAATAACAGCATGACTCTGTTAAGTTAAAAAAAGCTAAACAAAAAGCAATCTAAATAAAACAATGAGACTTATGACAAAAACCTCCTTGTAAAAACAAAATCAGTGACACAATATTCGGTCAACCTATCGGAATCACAATGTTGGAAATCAGCTTTCATTTGTGAGTTTAATATTGCATATCCCTTTAAATGTCCTTATCTGCCCAGTGGATCAGGTAATTAGCACTAGGGCTTCACGCAGTGTGGTTTTTGCATGAATTCTGCTCTATAAAGAGCCCTGCTTTCAGCCATCCCAACAGAACCAAATAGAAACCCACCCCCATGGTGAAGCCTAGTTAACATAAATGGATGTAGCTTCAATGTTTGTCTTGAAAAAAAAAAAGGTAATAACTGGAAAACAGTCAAGTCAAGTTTCTGTAATTGAAAATGTATCGTCCCTTGTCTATTCATCCATTTTAACTATAAAAACTGAGGTCCGGCTGTTTTTGTTATTCAGCTATTTGAAGTCATCATGTCCTGGAAGACTTTGAATCTCAGTGAGCATATTTCTATGTTTGACCTATTTATAATCAAATTTTAAATACCATAGCAGAATATATTGTTATATTATTAACAGCAAAATAAAGGTTTCGTAAATCTCACTTTGCAATTCAAACAACCTTTTTTAAGCACAGATTGATCCAGCTGAGATTGGGGACTTTATGTGTCTGATTTCTCCCTGGTAGATTAACTCCCATTTCAATTGGAAACCCTTTCAGAGTGAATGAAGGCGATTACAAGAGTTTATTGAAATAGCGTTTAAGTCTTTGGAGCTCAGGCTTTGTCGGGGTTCATTAACACTGAAATTTATTTTTGATCGTATGCATGAGCTGTTAAATAGAATAGGATTAAAACTCCTAGACCTGAAACAGGTGGTGGAACAGAGAGGGAATGGAGATCAATGCTGATTGGAGTAAAGCACAGGTTCATATGAACCTCCATGATTAGCCTCCATGAGTGACTGTGGAGAGAAAAAACTCCCCTGTGGGAAGAAATTTCTGGCAGAACCAGGCTCAACATGGTGGTCCTCTGCCGGACCGGCTGGGGATGCTTTGCATGCAGTAAGAAAAAGTTCAACAGGCAGGGAAGTGGCAAGGGAGGGAACTAGAGGGTGGCCAGATGGTGGAGAAGGGGATGGAGGAGGGCTGGATGAGGTTCATCAGTCGCAAAAAGTCTTTTTTAAGCTGAAATCTTGATGCTGATTGATTACAAGGAAAACTCTGAATGCTGATTGGTTGCTCCACAGACGGATGAACTCCTGATTGCATGAGGTAAGTGGTCCAGTTTATTAAATTTGAACTTTTGAATTGAAGCTTCATTACAACTTTTACCACAGAACGTTTTATGAAGACAAACAACTCAGACAGTTTTGTTATTATGTTTTTTTTCTTGATACATGTAAACTATAGTTCTAATAATTATAGTTATTTCTTATAAAGATTTCAAGCAAAATTTAAACTTTGGTAATATCTGACTAACTCGACCAGAAACACCAGGACAAACTTTTTGACCTCCACCCTCCTGACTCCCAGCATCCTGTTTGGTCCGGGGATCCTAAGTTAGTTTAGATGGGTTAAATATTCCTGTTACTTTTTCGGTCAGGATCTCTGTTTGAAAAGAGATATCTGTAAAAAGTTGTTCAACAGAGCATTTATGGGTGTAATGTTTTGGGTATCATTCAAAGGTTTGGAATTACATATTTTAAAGACAGCAGAGTAGTTAGAAAATGGAAAAAGCAGAAAGAAGCAATTCTAAAATGCTTTATTAGCACTTTTTGCCTCAGTGAGTGTTACAGTTGTGTCTGAATATTTCACAAATGATGGGGACACCGATCTGTCAGACAGGCCGCTGGTGAAAGTTAAGCAACGTTCTCTTTCTCAGACAATAAGACGTGTTTCTGAAGCATGAAACTGTTTGAATAATTTCATTCTACTGGGAACCAGATTGAAAATAGTTTAAAAAAAAGTATTTAATGCGGTTTTTGTAAGGAAATATCTCAATCTTGTGTGATGTTAAGAGCTAACTTTGATAAAAAGATGATTATTTTTATTATTAATATTAAAAACTGCGTGTGTTAGCACATCATTTAAGCCCCAGCTCCATAAAGCCCCAGCTCCATAAAGCTTTCCATGTGTATCATACTTTCAGTCAGCAGAAATCTCCTATTTTGCCTAATTTCTCACCTTGAAATCCAATAAGGTTCATATACGGTTATCTTCAAAAGCACAGAGGATTCACACCTAAGCTCATAGATGTAACAGGCACAACCACCTGTTGTACATTTCAATGAAAGAGCAGCACAGCAGCCAGACTGAGGCTGGCAGGAGCTCTGCTAATCCTTCAGTTTCTCTGGAAACAGACGTCTAGGCCTGCAGCCGAATGTTTGTTTTTCAGATAACATTGAATAGTTTGGACAAAAAGTTCTCATAAATGTCTTCATCAATTGCGTCTTCAAATAAATTGGGGTTAAACTATCCCCTGGGTGTTTTGTCAAATATCAACATGAAGGCCAGCAAGAAAATAAAGTACTGTACCATTGAAAAAGACATATTTATATACTGCATTTAAACAAACTATGAAATTTAACAACCTGTTCATGTGGAGAAGTATATCCAGTATATCCAGACTAAGTTATACAGGAGGAGGCTTATGCCTGTCAGCTGAAAAATTGCAGAGATGTCCATTTCCTGCCTCTCACTACAAATAAAGCTGCTCATTTGACTTTTATAAATGAAGCTCTGAAAATCCTTTCAGCTGGAAATGGATACCTGCAGACATGCTGGAAATTCTGTAGACACCCATGACCAACGCAGGATAATTTAATAAGCTTTACTATGAATGCATAACACATCTACATCCCAGACTCTCTATCCGTGTAATTTCAGAAGTAATGTGCAAGCAGCACCCATTTTTTTAGCCTAATGCTCCCCTTCTCGGTTTTCCAGAACAAAGTGTACCCACATCATTCAAATCTTTATGAATAAGGACTTTTTCTCCCCATCGAACAATAACGTAAGCATCTCATAACTTATTATCTGCCTGATATTAACTGACTTATACTCATGAAGTCTTGTAATGTTTCAGGAGTTTTGTTTTAGTTTTTCATCTATGTGGATGAAAATAAACTAAAGCAGTTGATTAGATACATGCCACATATTAAGCTTTCAGGTCAGAAATCCCAGACGATCTCTACTGGAAAAATGACCATAAAGCAGAACATTAAAATGAAACAAAAGCAGATAAGTTGCACATAAGTTATCATATCTGTCCACGTGATTGTAATGACTACCCTCACTCTACTCAATGCAACAGGAAGCAGACCCACACAATAGGCTGCTTTTATAGATCCCAGGCATGACAGAAATATGTTGCTTTCTATCAGCCAGTTCTTCTCTTTGAAATGCATTCAAACCCTTTTTTTCCCCTTTGGTTGTGTGTTTGCACGTCTGCTACCGTACTTTTTTTTCCGCATCCTTAAAATAACTCCTTTCAAAATTGTATTATATGTGATGATTCCCAAGTTACTAATATTTGCACATAACTGTTTTAAAGACAAACCTGACAATTTCAGACATCAGGGAATCGCATCAGTTGATGAATCATACTTGTGGATGTCTACTGTTCTCTTCTCAGTATCTTCATTAGGTTTTATGTCGTGTAGTGTAGTGTGTTTGAGGTATTTTCTTAAAAGACATTCACGACTTTGACACAGTTTAACCTAAAATGCTGTAAATGAATGTGAAACTGATAGTCATTGCATTTTCATTTGGGTTTTCCTAAAATTTAAGCAGCCATAATAACCTTTCTGAATGTAAACTGCTATATTTGAAGAAACACACTGCAAAAATAGTTATCACATTATTCTGGCATATAGCAATTTATAATAATCCTTTAAATTCATTTAGGCCTAAAACAGAAGAGGCTGGGCAAATTTAAAGTCACAAAATATGAGGCAAATCCCTTCTTTGTCCTTGTATAAAGTATATCATAAAAAAAAAAAACAATTTGATAGTATTTTTCTTCAGCTTTGTAGCTGTTCACTTTGGCTTTGTGAAACTATTACATTCAAATGTAAAAACCCTCAAAGACTGATGAGTTCATGAACTTTAACTTGGAAAAAACCCCCCAAAACTTTTAAGTTAGCATCTGCTTCAAATCATACAACTTGGGAGTGAATCAGGTTAAATAGCCTTTAATAAAGCAACTTAACACGAAGCTACAGATTCTAAAACTTTTGAGCCATCAAGGGACAGCAGCTAAAGTTGATTAGTAAAATACAGAAGTTAAGTTAGGAGAGTTGGTATTCACCCTCAAACACTTTGCACAGTATTATTAAAGGTCCTGTATCAGGCTCGTTTATGCTTAGCATAGTCATCTACCTATTTAAGGGAGGTGTTTCCTGGCGTGGGCCTCGCTCTACATAGATACTCTCATTCTGTCAGTCGAAAGGCGGGGAACGCCTGGAAAGGTCACCAATCTATTGCAGGGCAACACAGAAACACACAAAGGTGTACAACCATGATCCCACATTCACACCTAAGGGCAAGTTACATATGCCAATGGATCTAACAGTCATGCAAACTTATGCAGAAAGACTCCAGGCCGGGTATGGAACCGAGAACCTTTGCTGCAAGGCAACAGTGCTACCCACTGCAGCAACATGCAGCCCATTACTTAGATATGCATTAATCAAATTAAATACCACTTTGTACATGATTCTGAAGAATGAATTATAACATATAAAAGCTCAAAAAAATGGATTTTGCACAATTTAAGCCCTCAAAAAATGTATGTATGGAAAAAATAATACAAACTCAAGTTTTTGGGGAAGAATAAAGTCCCGTCTAGTGTCCAATTTTTGAGACACAAGTGCGACTCGACACCTTTAACTGAAGTCACCTTATCCGATGAGTATCCTATGAGTTTTTCACTGACAGTGGCGTACGATGCAGGAGTCTCTCCTGCAACAGGAGCGTTGCTAGCTTAAACCCCTACTTCGTCTATTTCAGTCATTGCGTCCTTGGGTAAGACACTTCAGACCTGGTAGTGCTTGTGTACAGCAGCCTCAGTTCTGCCAATATGCACCTGGGCAGCTGTGGCTACAATGTCGCTCACCAACATTGTCTGAATAAATGAATGACTAAATGTAGTGTAAAGCCCTTTAGAGTCCCCTGACTTAAAATAGTGCTACTCTTCTCTTCACTTCTCTGTTAAACGCCTTAAAGATCAAGTTCAATAAAACTAATAAAGGTTAAACATTTGCCAACAAAATGCCTTAATTGTGACCTTAAAATAGAGTCAGATGGGACCAAATGGCAACAACTATGTGTTTGAACTGACCAAGACTCCACAGAACGCACATAATCAAAGACCTATAATTGTGTCACAACCTTAAACTTTCTCTACTTTCAAAACGTGGTGAATAGAGCTGAAGTCTTGGTGTTTATACATCTCTAACAGCTGTCAATAATACACACTCAAAGAAAAATTAAACAGTTTTGGCTGTCCTGTAACAATATGTATCTGGTTGCAGTAGCTCAACGTTTCACTTTTATTCAGTGTCTCTGAGGCATTCAGGTCGCCCCTTCTTTGCTCAGCCACAGATAAGTTATCACATCAGCCCACACAGTCACAGTGACTGCCCTTGGTCTTCCAAATGGCATTCAACAAGGAAACCCACTTCTGCCATAATATAGGACATGCTCTGGTAGAGCTGTTTTTTCTCAGAGTGGAAAACCTGCCCCTCAAGCATTTTTCCAACAACCTTTTCAAAGTGGAAAAAGATGAGTTAAAATCAGCCTCAAGGCTTCTTCAGTTCTGTGAAAAAGTATTACCCTTTTACTGATTTATTCTGGCTTTTGTTACAAATGATCATTTTCTTTTTACTATCAGATAAAAATAATCAAAATTAAAATAAATTGCAGTAAGAAAATAGTGGCTTTATTGTTAGAGGAAAAAAAGTGGCTGAAACCACCCTGGCCCAATGTAAAAAAAAAAAAACAACAAAAAAACAAGTAATTGTCCCCAACAAACTCCTGGCTTTGACTTCAACAATTACATGAAAGCATTTCTTATAACAAGCAATGAGTCTTTTACATCGCCTTGGAAGAATGTTGGCCCATTGGAGTATTTTCTGGTATGGCCTGTTTAATGTCTGCAACAGTACCTCAGCCGGAGTTACTTCTGAGCTTTCTCTGTGTTTTTTTATAAAGCCATTCAGGGGAGGGCATACAGATGTCTTTTGGATCAATGTGTTATTTACTGGTGAAAAGGAGAACTTAAAACCAGTGAGGAGGAGCAGGGAGGGAAAAATAACCCTTTTTTTTGTGTATTTATTTTTTTATAAATCTGAAATTTAAAAAATAAAGTCCAAGAGGTTTCCAAAATAGTAAATTTGACGAGGATGAACTGGAGTGTTGATTTTCTGAAAAAGGAGCAGGTGCTTGATTAGAAACAGGCTTCAGCTGCGAGGGAAGATAACTGAGAAAATTAGAGGAATGGCTAATAGATCATCGAGGAAGATTGGGAGAAGATTTTAAAAACATAAAGTGCAATGAACATTCTGCTGCCGAAATGACATCATTTGAAAACTGAATTTTATTTCCTCCAGTTATCTTTATCTGATATTAAATGTGTTAATAATTAAAAAAAAAACAAACAGATACGACAAAAAAAGCAAAAAAAAACTTTATGGAGCAAGTACTTTTTCAACAATGAATTCAATAATCCTGATTAACATCTTGAACTCCTCCTGGATGACCGTATCAGATGTACTTATGGCTGCAAAGTTATGGTGTTAGCATACATTGTAAGACAAAGACTAAAACAGGCGGAGGGCAGAGGGGAACGTGTTTAGGGGTGATGGACTGCACTGCTGTTGCAGAAGGTACGTTCATCAGAAGAGATTCTTGGCTGATGATGCCTAAAGCTGGATATGGTTTGGCAGGAGCCCAGGCTGCACACACAGAGTGCTGCTGAGTAGACACTTTGGCAGTGTGCTGAGCCCCCCCACTATTAGATGATTGCCTCTGAGGTTTTATGAGCAGCGGTGAGACTTGTTATGTCTTCAAAAGTTTCTTCTGCAGATCATAATGATAAGCTCTTTGATCCACTACAGTCTGGAAATTTGTGAAACCGAGTGGTGCATGCTTTATGACCCAAGTGGATTGCATATAGTGGTCACAAGTAATTGCTAGGTTTAAAGCTGTTTTATAAAAGGCAGCTTTATTTCACCAAACCAGTTTCCAGTGAAGAAAGATGTCGTTCAAGCTTGATTGAATAGGCCAAAATATTACTGACTGGATAAGGTTTATCATGATTAAGAAGAACTGCATTGCACTAATTTACTCAAGAAAAGGCATCCAAGCTTCACAGCATCACTGTTTCCAAACTATTGACCTAAAAACCTCCAGCTCAACTTGGGAGTTTTAAGCAAACCTTGCTTATTGGAAAACCTTAATCAGTTTAAAAGCAAATAAATGTGAGTCCATGTGTGCATGCGTCCAATTGTGTTTTAAGACTGTTTACCACATTGAGATAAGTTGTCATTAAAGAGCATACAGGCTGTCAGTGAAAGCTTGTGAGTGTAGCATAGACGCCTGTCAGAAGTAGTTTTGTGGAACAAAGTCAGCTGACAAACTAGTATTGACACGAGAATAAGAACAGATCAGATAAATTATAGTGTTTCAGTCTGCTTTGTTCATCCTTCTTTGATAAAAAACCCTAAGCTGATGTGAGTCAGTGTTATAAAAAAATCAAAGTGTGTGAGGAACGCATTCTGTTCTCTGGTTTATCACTTTTACAATTTTAAAAGGGGCCAACAAATCAGACTAACAGGACTAACAGGAAATGTTATGCGTATTATGAATGGTGTGTTTTGTTTCTGTTTCTTTGTTTTTGGAGAGCGAGCAGGCCTCCAACTGCACCTCCTCCTCTGGGTAGATCTTACAGCAAGGAGATCCAGGAGGGCAACCAGAGAAGGACAGAGGAAATTAGCAGGAGACATCTTGGAAGAGAGAAATGTCAAAACAATGAGATAATGATATCAGGACGCACACAAGTTTTCAAACTGAACTTTTATGTATGTAGAAAGGATAGCCTCAGAGAAACCGCTCCTCTTTAAACGCTTTTGTGATAATATGTTATGTAGAAAACGGCCACCAGTCATAGCCTGCAGAAATGAGATGGAACCAATAAAAACCCAAGCTAAGCTGCACACAGCCCAACAGATATTGCTTGACAGTTTTGGAATAATTTGAATAATGCATTAAAAGGCTTATTAAACCTTAAAATAACTGGACATCTATAGTTCTCCATTAATAATAGATTATTTTTTCTACCAATAGTACAATATAAAAATTCTAAGGTTTTATTTTAACTCCCTCAGGAATCTGATTAATTGAAGCAGAAAAACCTTTTGTCTGGTAAAAGTAATCATCTTCATTGCTAAGTCACAAGGTTAGGAGAAAAGAATGGGAAGATAAGGGGCAGCCTATGCATATAATAGCCCAAATACAATAATGCTACAGATACTTTTCCTAAGAGCCTGGCTTGTTAAAGCCTGAAGCTATGGATGTGAAGAGCACATAGTGTACAGATATCACAGAGGTACAAGAATCCACCAGAACCTTTTTTCTACTTCCTTTTAAAACCCACATCGACATGAGCCAGCACCGTAAATTCTGTTTTATTACTCTGTTAAAATTAGATTAAATCATGTTAAGTTTAAGTCCTATTCAAGAGATGTTAACTATAAGAAGATGTGTTATCTAAAATGCATTTTAAAGAGTGATTACTTTAGGCAAAAACATCTGGAAACATCTGGCAATAAGTCCGGAACTGTAAGCGCCTTTAGCCTATAGGCCTATTACAGTAGGATCTGGAAACATCCATGATTTTTATTCAAATAAAACATTTGCAATTCACAAATAAAGCTGCATCCTCATACATTCACAACATTTTGTGAAATTTTTATATATATTATTTGCTTTATGATTATTACACGTTTCTTTAAAGTTGCATTCAGACCGAGTGCTTGGTCCATGGCGATGGCGTTGGATTTACATTGTACTCCTATGCTTACTGCGCGAGGAAGTGGCCAGTGGTGAATCGCAGGCGGTGAGGGCGTTCATTAGGTTTCATTGTGCTACTTGATAGAACTGAGATGTTGTCAAACAGCACGGAGAGAGCGGAGCAGTGACCTCTGAAGCTGAACAGAGCTGAACTTTTCTTCAAAATCGTGATGCGGCAACCAATCAGGGACTGGCTGTAGGCAAAGCTTTTTTCACCTAAAAATGGAATAAAGAGAAAATAATGCTAAATGTAGAAATAGGTAATGCTCTCAATATATTTTTAGGTGGCTTTAAAAACATTTTAATTGAGCCCTAGAAGCAATGTTTTTCATCCTCCATTACCTCAAGCACATACCCTGGTCTGTCGCTGCCAACATCCCAGCATTGGAACTTTCTTAGAGCTGCAAGGAAGTATCGCCGAATTAGACCGTCATCAAGACTCAGCTCAGGATGAACTAAAATGGATTATTTTTTCAGTGCTTGTGGGGCTTTTCCAAAAATTGATGATGCTACCAAGCTGATTCAAAAATTAGCATGTAGAGAACAATTTAGTAGCAGTCCATAAAGTTAGGTTTTACCAGTGCTTTTATTATGAAATACCGACAGTGAGACCTTGAAAGGAAATGACATGTCCAACTAAAGAGCCTGGGAGGTTGATGAATTACTAACAATCATTCAAAGTACTAAATAAGGAAAACATGCCTACTGTTATATTCAATGCCACCACAGGAATGGGATGTTTTGTTATGCAATCACTTTATATTCTAAGACAAGTGCATCTTTTTTTAAAATTAATTTATTTCATTTTTTTTCAAATCTCCATTTTATTGCACAAGTTTGTACTAACTAAGCACTGACCATTCAGTCTATTTGATGAGTATTTTTTGAGTGGGCGGTCTTGCCTGTGGAACCAACTACCAGTTTTAGTCAGTGAGTTGTTTGATTTTTTTTAAAACTTCAGGGACACAACAAATTATGTTAAAAAATCATATACATAAGAGGTTTGGTCATGCTGTGTACAGTCCCACAGCTCACACACCTTACCACACACAAACAAATTGTACTCAGGAAAACTCAAACATTAGACGGAAAATCAAATGAAACCACTCAAGATCAAATGTGAGTGCAGAGTAAATAAACATCGGTGATGAGGAAATAGCAACAGCAATAGTAAGGGGAGTAGTTTGAACAGATAAAAACATTACAACAAGAACAGGTGTTAGTTAAAGGTGTAGGGACAGCACCAAAGGAACTCATTACATTATGATGTGAAAGTAAGTTGTTCTGAGTTTTTTTCCCCTCATCAATGTTTTCTTGTTAACTACCCAACATATTCATCAGGTGTGTCCTTCTTTGTTCTCAGGGAACAATCTACATGCTCTGATGTGTAACCAAGGTAATCTAAAATGTTAAATATCCCATATTTGAGGTTGGACCAGTCCTGATGTCCTTCTGAGCAGATGAGATCACACTTAACACGTTAGATACAGTTGGATTATCTCATCAGATTATCTAAAGATGGGGACTATCAGGGCAAAAATCAGTATAACCATTCTAAGACTAGGGGGGATTTTTTTTTTCTTTTGATAAAATTTATAGTTACAGGTTATCCTGAGCTATCTCTATAGTTATGGCTCAGTAGAACCCTCTGGAGGGCATAATGACCACCTTTCCTGTCTATAACATTCTTCTACCATTCTCAAAGGGTACATTATCTGGTGTAATTTCAGCTTTTAACTTCATTTTCTTTCTTTGCCTTTCTCTTCATAGTAGCTGCATCTGGACTGCTGTACTGTTCAGTTGTGACACGTTCTTGGTGGGAGACTTCATGTTCATCTATAGATGACACAGGGACCTGACCTTTAAAAGGTTTGCATGGAATTCAATTCAATTCAGTTTATTTATATAGCGCCAATTCACAACATGTCATCTCAGGGCTCTTTACAAAGACAATTCAGTCAAATCACACAGTCAGATTAGTTAAAAGTTTTCTATCTAAGGAAAACAGGCTGATTGCATTGACTCATTAATTCAACAGCAATCCCTTACACCAAGCATGCAAGTAGGGACAGTGGAGAGGAAAAACTCAAATTTAACAGGAAGAAACCTCCAGCAGAAGCAGGCTCAGTGTGAGAATAAAGATGTTCAAAGTTGTTTTTACATGCAGATCAGACTTTCAGAGAAGGTAGATAATTATGAGTATACAATTCAGCATGCAAACCTTTTATTGTGTTCCTTTATCAATATGTCTGCAATATAACAAGACTACTTATGGAAAGCGGATTAAAAATAGCATTTAACATCATCGTTCATATTTTCTGATAATTGTCATCAATATTACCTCCAAATACATGGCTTAGGACCTGATCTTTCTTTTAACTGCCAGTATCAAATGCTTTTCAATAGGGCAGAAACAAACTGTTTCCACGTCATAATATTTACTTGAGCTATCTGTAGACCACCTGCAAAACCCCCACTTCCATAATCCACAATCCGAGTGCTATTTAGCGCCCCTTATGTGGAATCTAGGTCCCATATTTCACACTGTCTCTCTCACAGACATACAGTAATTATTGGCTGAGCTTTGACTGTGACTTTATATGTTGAATTCTAAGCGTTCTCTTTTACTCAAATACTGGCTCGGTGCTACCCTGCTTTCTTGTGTTTCTCAACAATTACAACTACTAAAGAGCAAGTTCCACTGCAAACTTTTTACATCTCATTTACAGTGAAAGTACTCATGGATTAATGTGTCTGTGTTCTTTTTGAATATATGAACTTTGTCTTCTCAGACCTTCGGTTGGTCGTGGCAGAAGGTCGTACACACTTACCCTGATTCTGCTGTAGGTTTCTTCTTTGTAAAGAGAATTTTATTTCCCACTGTACCTTAATGAATGCATCAGGAATTACTACAAAGTCAATTAGTGAGTTTCCATTAACCATGAAAGTGTGCAAATTATAATTATGAAAATAAAGTTGCTAAACTGAAATATCAAAAAAAAAGAAAAACTTAAATTCTTCGATAAAAAGTTTCTCTTTCAAAGACGTTTTTTTTCTGGTCATATCAAAATGATTATGTTCAGAAAAACTGCAATAGAAACACTTTTTCTGCATCACATGATTTGCATCTGGACCATGCTATCATGTAAAAAGATGAGGAAGAATACTGGAAGTAGTTGGACAACAATGGTGCTGCACATTTGAATTCATGAGAAAAAATGAATAATTTTTATGTTTAGTTTAAGATGACGAGTACGATGAGCACCATGGCATTGGCTAAAATATGGATATACTGTATCTAATGTGTTTACATCTGCCACTGTCATCTTGTTTTCACAAGTTATCATATGAATAAATGTATACATGTGCAATTTTAATTGTTTTTGTTATTAAATGGAAATATTGCAATTGCAAAAATTTGCCTTTTTCGAAATAGTTGTTCATCATTTGTAATGGAGACACAACTAGTGACATAATATAAACAACCTTCCATCATCTCTACATGCTCAACAAGGAACGGTGGATTCTGCAAGAAAATAACTCAATGCAATTCACTAACTCTGCCTCTTATCTTTAGATATCAAAATGTTAAACCAATCTGCCAGTTGAATAAATTTAAACTGACTTTGTCATGTGTAAGTAGATACAATGTGTTTTAAATCTGTGACTTACAGTGAATTATATAACAAATATTAGCCCCACTGGAAACCTGTATCTTTTTAGCCTCTTTTTTATTTAACTAAAGGTAAATATTATTTTCATACTCTTTCCATTAACTTCTGTAAAGGGCATTATATAAGATTTTTGACAAATGCTCTTTCAATGATATCTGACTCATCGAGTGAATGGAAATAAAAACAAGTAACACATTCCTTAATAGTTCTATTGCATAACCAAAGCAAATCATAACTCACAATAAAGGAAATTATATACTTTAGGTGTTTTATATGAATACTTATGAAAGCATGTCAGCTAGCGGATCAAAATCTTTCACTAAATGCTCTCGGAAAGTTAGTTATTAAAAAGCTACCATTGTCCTTATAACAATGTCTAAAATTAGTCTGGCATTCTGTTTAAATTCCTGCAGAGCTATTATTACTCAGAACATTAAATCCAAATTATTTTGTCAACACTTTGAATGTTATCTAGCTGTGAGGAGTTAACAGGTACGGTATGAGGTCTCTTTTCACATCAATCATTAACAACCACACTGGGTGATCCAAACACACAAAAATGTGGCTCCCAGAAATCTCTGGAAGCTTAAACTTCACAAAAATCTTACATATAGATAAACTGGATCATATTTTACCTTTTTACCTTTACCTTAGTTAAATCTCCTGAATAACTCATAAAATTAACAGACAGATCTCTTGTTTTTTTCCCTGAAACTTAACTGAATCCAACACCTCAAGTAGTCTGACACACTTTTTCAGGTTTGGGAAAATTCAGAATATGGTTTTGTGTCATGTGCAACATAATATAGAAATATTTTTTTGTACTTATTATCGAAAACTCCCAGAAGACAAAGCTAAATAATGCTTTGCAAAGTAATAGAACTCCAGGCACACCAACAATAATGACAACAACAATGATAATAATAATAACAATAATAAATAATTAATTTGTTTGCTTATTATTTCCCTTATTTTCATTTGAAACAAATATCAAAATACAACAATCAACTAAAATTCTCTAATTCTATCTATTTATCTTACAGATATTTGGTCAAATGCTTAGTTGGTTTAAAAAAAAAAAAGAAGGAAAATCTAATAATCAAGCCAAGAATTTGCTTTTATTCATCAATATTATATTTGTTTCATCAAGTTTTGTTCATGATTCACTTTTATAGGAATGGAAACACTGTGTGCATTTTTGGTTATTTGGTAACTATTTAGTAATTTCCAATGATAACTATGGCTTATATTTGTCTGTATTGCTTTGATCTAGATTTTCCTTGCAGCTGTAAATAAAAGCTGGACTTGCGAAAAAAAAAGCTTTTTTTGTTTAAAAAGCAGATGGGTTCAAACTGGTCTTAAATGTATCTGGGTAGATCTTCTTTAAAATCCATTGGTAATAATTTATTAGATAAAATCTCTGGCTCGAAGACAACAGTGCAAACGTTAGAAAGAGTGACGAACTGTTCTGGAAAAATATATGAGGCATTGTTGGTGCTCTTCTTTCAAAGTGCTCACTGTTTTCTTGTGAGACACTTTCCAAACAGTTCCAAAAAAAACATCAGTCCACACCTTTAAGAAAAGTCCTAAACCCACTGAAAATACAGATACACTGCATGTGGATTTCAAAGGCTTCTAGGTTCCTTGTTCATGCAGATCATCATGCTTGCAGTAAATATTTAACCAGGATGACACATATCATTGGAATATTGGAACAAATCTCACAACATCGAACTGCCCAGAAACTCTATGCTGGCTGCCAAGGGAAAATGAAGGCAGGTGAAATGAAGGCAGAGGTCTTTAAAATCTATTTGTTCAGAAAGCTTTATGCACATCTAATCTCCACTCAGTAAATATGTAAGAATATCAATAACACCGGTAAATGAGTAGGTCTTAATGTGCAAGCAGGGATAAACACAATACCAGATGTAAAACAGGGTTTCAAAGGCTACTACGCTGCAAACTGCAACCTCTACCAATGACATGTAAAAATGCCAGTTACTGTACTTTAGGCTTTTAAGCAAAAAGTATCTTTGTTTCCTGCAGCAGTTTTTTAGTGTTTTATCATAAAAAAGGTTTCTTGCACACAATGATCGTGTCTGCTGTGTTACAAAAGTTTTTTCAAGCCAGTTTGGAGCAGTTCAATTCAATTCAATTCAGTTTCTTTATATAGCGCCAAATCACAACACATGTCATCTCAAGGCACTTCACAAAGACAATTTATTCAAATTACACTGAGCACTCACTGATTATTCTTTACAACTGGACTGATAAGTATTTTCAACTATTGAAGGGAGTTATTGCACTTGGAGTCAAAACAAAAGAAAAAAGTAAATAAAATAAAATTCTCAGCTTTAAATAAAACTGAATGGTGAGTTCAATACTCTTATTCTCTTTTTTTCGCCCAAGCTCCTACCATGTTTGTGGTTTTCCAGTGGAACACCAAGGTGCTTCTGGCATCCGCTGTGTGAGAACTGATAAGTCAGTCTGTCCATACAAACGCGTTATCCAAATCTTGTTATCCCCCGGAGTCGGGGGCTATCCAGTCTCTGTACAAGTGGACATTAAGACGGACTTGTTCCTTTATGGACAGGATTTCTCTGGCCAAGGGCCAGAGGGGGTCTGGTTTGGGCACCAGCGGATCTCGTCCCTGCTTTTTGCAGAATGTGGTTCTGCTTGCTCCCTCCTGCCAAGACCTACAGCATGCACTGGGGCGGTTTGCAGCCGAGTGTGAAGCGGCCAGGATGAGAATCAGTTCCTGCAAGTCTGAGGCCATTGTTCTTGACTGGAAAAAGGTGGTTTGTCCCCTTTAGGTTGGAGGAGAGTTCCTACCACAACTGGAGGAGTTCAAGTATCTTGGGGTCCTGTTCACGAGTGAGGGAAGAATGGAGTGGGAGATCGATAGACGGATCGGTGCGGCTGCTGCTATTATGCTGACGCTGCACTGGTCTATCGTGGTGAAGACAGATCGTGGTCTATCGTGGTCTACGTTCCTACCCTCACCTATGGTCAGGAAATCTGGATCGTGACCGAAAGAATGAGATCCCGCATACAAGAGGCTGAAATGAGCTTTCTCCGCAGGGTGGCTGGGCTCTCCCTTAGAGATAGGGCGAGGAGCTCGGTCATTCAGGAGAGGCTCAGAGTAGAGCTGCTTCTCCTTCCTTCTCAGTAAATGTAGATGTTAATAAGAATGTTGTATATGACAAGAATGTTGAATGTTAATAAGAAGGCAACAGCAAATTTAGCAAGGTTCTAATGAACAGGCAAGCACTAGGCCAGGTAAATATCAAAACAACATGGGTATACTAATCCATCAAGGGGAGGCCAGGAACAAATAAAGCACTTTCCAACTGTCTTAAAATCCAAATAAATAGTTATAGCTAAGGTGTCCCAATGTTATGTGGCATTTCTTACCTTGCCTTTTTTCTGTGGTGCTCCCTTATGCTGTAACTTTCAAAATAAGGTTTTTTTTTTACCCTGCTTCCTTGTTCCACAGCTTCTTACAGCTATTCTTAATTTCCTTCATGTGTCAGTGTACCTTTCTAAACTTGTTTTCACTTCACCGCTGTCTCTGCCTTTGAATCGATTTGTTAGATGCTAAGCACAAAGGAGTAGGAATGGCCCCCTGAAGTTACAGTTCTAAAGATGCTGCTCATCCATCACATGTGGATGTGAACCAGTGACGGTTCCAGGAATTTTTTTTTACCGGGGTGGCTTGGGATTACCAGAGGTGGCCACATTAGCATGGTGCCTGACAAGTGGCAGTTCCCGAAGATTTTCATAGGGGGGGTCAGGCAGGGGCCAGTCTGCTTTGAGGGATCGATGAAAACTGATAGGCGCCAAGAACATCCCATGGTGAATCTATACTGATCAAAATAAATCAACAGGAAAATCAACCCATACAAAACCTTAACTTCAAAATAAATCATTGAAGATAGACCAGATTTTCATTAGGTTCCTTGCGAATAATTCTATACACATATTTACATTAATGCGGTTTAAATCAAACTATGGTTCTACATAATATCTATATTAAATGGGTTGAACAATGTTCTTTATCTTTTGTCATGATCCGTCTGTCTTTGTGAGGTTTTTGAGATTTCTGTTCTCTGTGCTCCCTGTGTCGTCC
>JAUZNJ010103995.1:0-20850 GCA_034780135.1 Jordanella pulchra | reverse complement strand
CTATGGTAAAGGAAGTTCTAACAAGTCAGCTCAATGGCAGGAATAAGGTCCAGGCAATCAACAGATGTGTATTGGCAGTAATCACATACCCTGCTGGGGTGATAAGTTGGCCTAAGGAGGAAATTGAGGCCACTGATGTTAAAAAACGAAAGCTACTAACCAACCATGCATGGTGGATTCCAACCCAAATCCAGTATCCATAGACTATATACTAAGCGCAACGAAGGACACAACTGCAGATGAAACATCCAAGCTCCAAAAATACAACAGAAAAATATCCCCAATGAACGAAGCACTCTGTGAATGTTTACGATAGTGGAAGCTGGAAATGAAGGAGCTGGACGAGAAGATAACACTTTTGCATTGGATGTATCCTTGACATATGGCTGAAGTGTCTGATATGACCAAATCCTACCAATGGCTAGAAAGGGTCAGACTGAAGGACAGCACAGAAGCACTGATCATGGCAGCACAGGAGCAGGCCTTGAGCACCGGAGCAATAGAGACCCAGTCCAGTCCACCATCTCACAGCGGGGGGGGGTAAGATACTGACATGGAGTTAATACATACAAGTGTCTGGTATAGTGTATCAAAACATCTGCAGATTACAAACTTCCAGGTCAAAATGGAATTCACCTCCCAAGGTGGTGGGGAATGACAGAGCTAAGATCCTGTGGAACATACATATACATTACACACATATATGCCTCCTTACTGTGTTCCAGGGCAGCACAAAGGCAAAAGATCCTTTAACAATGTTTGATTCAGCACACGAGAAGGCAAGTGTTACTTTGCTGCTTGTACAAATTGAAAGAGCTGAATATAAATCAGGCATGTAATGAGTATTTTGAATGAATCTTTTGAAAGCAGAGTGGATTCAAAGAAAAGGTAGTGGAAAGAACAAATAACACATTTCTGTCACAGTCGGGGACATGACTCCAGTGGGTTTTTTTTCCTCCCTTAATACTCCATTTTCTTTACTCTAGAGAAGAAAGGCTGCTCTCATATACTGGATTGTTCAGTTCACTATAATTACAGTTTATACTCTGATTCTGCAAAAAAGTGAAGCAGCATTTATCCACCCTATAATGCTTATAGGTAGGCTTTGCTAGTGCTTAACATATGCACTTGGTTCCTAGAAATACAAATAAACTTTTATCTATGCTGTACTATATACAGTATAGATAAAAGTTCTTCTTTTTGCATTTCTGTCACATTTAAAAGTTTAGGATCATCAAGAAGATGGTCTAACTAAACCAAAAAAATACATTTCTAGATGATTCTAAGGATTGTTTAATCTAATTTTTTTAATTGTTTAGCTATTTGATTCATGTGATTTTACAAACAATTAAACAAAATCAAGATAACAAAGGAATTTTAAAACTATGATAAAATGTGGTATCAAATAGAATCAGAAATAAAGATACACCAGAGACAGATATAAGCAAATATGAAAAGTATAATTATTACACACAAAAAATCCACTTTAAATATAAGGCTATTAAGTTCAAATAAAACCGGTTCACATTTAATTTATGTTGTGATGTTAAATATACTGAAAAGCAGGTAAATAGATCAATGATATAAAAGTCAGATTCATTTTAAAAGCAAATTCATAAAAGGAGATAAAGAATAAATAAACATGCATAAAATTGATCTACTGGCAGGTAAATAAACGAGGAAGAATTATCAAGGTTTAGCCAAAAAATACACACAGCATTCATTTTTAGTTTTGATTCTAATATGTAATTTTAGTTTTTTTTTCCAGGTGTTCTGTGGGGTTTGAAATTGTTCTGCTCGTGGTCTTAAGGCCTCATATAAGTAACTTTATTACAACTGTGACCTATTGACTGTAAACTGCAGATACTCATCAGAAAACCATCAGTTGATGCTCTGATTTAAAGCAAACCCTGCATCTCCTAGAGCTGCATTCCTAACTATCATGTGTCTTGACATGGTTTGAGACGTTTAAATCCAAAGCTGAGATGATGAAAATGAGACATTGCTGCTTGAACTCCTCTGGAGCTCCTCTTTTCCCATTAGCTTTAATATTTTCTTGTTTTGGTTTGTTTCTCATTCTTTTGATTAAAACCATTTTTCTATGATAAACAACTGGGAATGTGAAGGACTTTACCTCTGTGCTATAACTGCCCCCCTTCAGCTCAGTATCTATTATTTTCCTGCTGTGAGGTGTTCAGATACATCCGGGCTCACACAGAGCTTGTATAACCAGTAAAGGTCCTGACTACCTACACGACACCTATGCCACCACCTCGGTCCTGGTGGAGCCTTTCAGTCATTGCTTGCTGTTATTTTCAGGATTGATTGAGCTAAAAACAAGAAAAGGTCATTTTGATTCTATAAGCTTCTCGAACTGAAATGATGTGTGTTTACAGACTGGAAAAATAAGCTGAGAAATCAGAGCGAGATGATTATCAGAGTGGAGCTAAAATGCCATCAAAGTAAGGAAGGCTGGATTATATAGTTCTGCATGTGCTACTATCTTTGGTTCTTACAAAAAAAATGTAGTTTTGAATTTTGCGGTAGATTAGTCACCTTGATCAAGTAATTTATTTTTGATGTTCCTTCTATTTCTGTCTGCCTCCGGGCCTCTTATTCTGTTTAACACACCGGGAGGATGAAAGATGTTCGTGGGAGATGTCCCTTCTGGTTGGCTCCTCGGGGTTACATAAACCCTCTGTGTGGGTCTATTTTTTCCACACACGCTTCCAGCCCAGCTGACGAGAGGCACGCTGCCTACTGGGGTAAAGGTCCTGGTCTCAGTGAACACTTGTTTAGCCAGTGGTTATCAAGGTTTAAAGGACAGGGTATTGTGTTTTGTTTGTTTGTTTGTTTGTTTGTTTGTTTGTGCTTTCCCGTCCAATCTAAATGTTCCAGATCATCAAAGGACCTTTAAAATCAAAGATAAAACGAGTAAAAATAAAAATAAAAATTTTTTTTTTTTTTCTATTGATGATTTATTTAATTAATGAAAAATCTATCCAGAAAAAGCAATGGTCCCCTTAATCTAACCGTAGCTCTGTTCCTCAGCAGCATCCACTAATTTATAAAACAAAAAAAAATCAACCTAAATAAAGCATAACTTAATCCAACTTCATTACACTTTCTGTTAACTTTCCTAATCTGTAAACTTTTTGCTAATTGAAAACTAACACTACACCTGTTAATTGGCTACACAAAGCCATAAAAATGATAAATGCTTCAGATTAAACTGATCAAGCGAGCAATATGTTCATTTAACTGTCCTAAAGTTTCCTAACTGGACCCAGGAATTGTTTGCAATTAAAAAATCAGTAATGATGACATGTTTAAAATGGTAAATATTGTGAATATTGCAGTAAAGAGTCAAGTTGTTATAAACTTATGCATCTTTTACGGAGGTCTGAATTTTGATTAATGGGCTCAAAGACTTTTCCCTTCTTAATTGACACTATGCTTCATATTCCTGCAGCTCAAGGCAAAGGAGGTCCTTGTTTTAGAGTCGAGATCAGCACCAAGCATCAGGGTCACTACTGTACAGATAGAGATCCAACAGGAAAACCTACAGCCTCATTTTCCCTCATACAGAATAGGGGATTTTCTTCTTTATTCCTTTCCTTTGCTGCCCGGTCTCTTTCCAGCCCGAGGCTTTGATCCTCTATTTCTAAAGGCTTCATCTTCTGCAGGGTCAATGAAATATATATCTCAGTTTGACCTCCTTTTGTGTGGTTAAAGGTTTGCTTCCCAAGGCGGCGGCGAAGGCTCTACTTCTATAGAGCTGCTGCTTTCCCAACAGAAATTGTTAACCTGGATTAAAGAGCAAAATACATTACTTCACCTCTGGCAACTTTAGGAACAAACGCACACATGCTGAATCACACAGGTAGGAATGAAAGTTTTGCTTAACTGAAAGTTATTTCCTAATTCTCTCTGTGGAGTTAAGTGATGGAGGCTCTGATGCATTTATGCCTGTATGTGGAGAGGAATATCCAATTTAGTCAGATTTGGATTTGAAGGTAGCTTTTAAAGCACAGCCGTTGTTTGTTTGGTATTAGCTGTTGTGATTGACAAGCCACTATTAAAGAAAACCTGAAGGGAAGCCTTTTTTATGCCGCAGTCCGTCTGGACCTCATGCACGCGTTGAAGCATGTGTGCTGAATATGCTTGTTTGTGAGTTTGAGATTTGCTTTAAATGAAGTCTGACCTTTGCTGGAGGACAAGCGTGCTTTGAAATGGCAAGGTGTTTATTGAAGTGCCCCTTCTATGTCCATAGCAAGCTCCAGTAAATCGCTATTCATAACGTGTAAACATTCAAACGGCATGCAGACAGCCAGGGGACCGTGCAGCCTGTGTACGATAGGAGTGGGGAATACTTCATTTCCTGCTGCCAGCTATAAGCGAATCAGTGCAATATTATGGTGTTTCTCAGTTTGAGCTCTTTCAATATAAGAATGCGTGTAAAACGTCTGAAGCTGCAGGAATGATTTCAGGCCTATTTAAAAGGTAGAACAGGAAGTTCTTTCTCCTTGCAGAGATGCAGTGTTGCATATGAGGGCCTCTGTTTTTGCGTTCTTTGCCATCATTTGATTTTTAGTCAAATTCTAAGGGTGGCAGCTGTTCTGTTCTGATTTAGAGGAACAGTTTTAAACATCAGCTCAACCTGGATGTTCTTGTCTTCTCTTCATGCAGGACCTGAACAGTACCCTGAAGAGCCTGCTGTCCGAGTGGTTTTCTGTTGGTCTTCTCCGACTTGAGAGAATCACCTGGCAGTCCCCCTGTGAGATCCTGCAGAAGATCAGCCAGTAGGAATTTACACATGGTCATCAGTCGTTCTCTTTGTACAGTTGCCTCCACAAGTTTTAATTTACAACAGAACCAGAACTATCTGCAGCCATACTCTTGTAACGGTTCTCTTCATGAGGCATAGCCAGTGAGGGATCGCTTCACTACCTGGTTCAGAGTTCTGGTTCCTTTTGGCTGCTCTATTCTCAGCAGCTCAGCTCAGATCGTTTATGTTTTGGATCTGAGACGGCAATAAATGGAAGAAGGTGGAGTTATACTCCCATGTTTTTTTGTTTTTTTTTTATCTGTCTCCTGATAAAAGACACAATTAGTGTCCAGATCTTTTCCACATTGAAGGTTCTGGTAATTAAAAGATCCAATAATGTCATGAAACAGTGTAATTTAATGGAAATTAAACATCGTTTATAAAACTTCAACCCAGAAATTTGCTAATTTCTGCAGAAAAACAACAGACCTACTTCTTTTTTCTCCGTGACTAATCTTTCTTAAATGGAATAAACATTTATTTATCATAATATATTAAAAGTGCAAATAAGATTTGCAACAGGGTTCAATCTTTTGTTTCTCCACTTAAGAAGGTTTTAAGACTTGCCTTCTATGTTTTAAATAAAATCAAAAAAATAACAGTCATAAATATGAGCTAATTGAAACATGTCACTCCTCAAGAGGCAAACCTGTAGAGCAGGCATCCCCAAACCTGGTCCTCAAGGGCCGCTGTCCTGCAGCTTTTAGAGATTTCTCTGTTTCAGCACAGCTGATTCGGTTCAGTAAAAGGCTGTTAATAAGCTATCAATTGAAAGCAGAAAGCGGAAGAAGGTAAACCTCTAAAAGCTGCAGGACACCGGCCCTCAAGGACCAAGTTTGGGGAAGCCTGCTTTAGAGGCTCACAGGGAGATTTTATTTTGCACTCCAAAATACAATGTTAATTGAAAAAGAAGAAATGAAGGCATGGTACAGCATTAGACATGAAACCTTACTCTTAAAGCCTTTCCTTTTGAACTCAATTTAGTAATTATTCATCTACCCATTAAAAGCTTCTAATTTAAATGATAACATATAGTGTTGTACTTTTACTTTTCTGGTCAAATTATTGCTACATATTTTTTTTATACAAATCTTGTGGCTAGCTGGTTACACAGAAGTAATTCGTCTCTACGTCAGTGCTTCACCTAAAAAGCTTTCTTGTTCTGAGCAGCTCATCTGATGGGATGGATGCGACTACTCTTACTGCTGAGTCCCCTTACTGTATTAGTTCTTTCATTAAATACATAAGGATGCAAAAACAGGCAACAACCTTTTACTTTCCTCTTGGGTTTTTTTCCCCCCATCGGCCATCATCAGACCAAAGTAGCAACCAGTGAACATTTGATGTCAGATGTTGTTTATTGAGGTTATATGACCAAATTTACAGTAGACTAAGGTTATGGAAAACTAGTTTAAATCTTGGTTATGAAGATTTTTTTTTACTGTTTTACATGCTTATTGTAGAATAATGAATATGAGAGAGCCCTGAATTGTATTCAGTAATTCAGCGGAGGAAACCCATTAAAATAAAAACCGTTGCTGTCAGGATCAACTGCAGACCTGTTACTGATTGATGAAGAGTTAATGAAGGCCCTACCCTGCACCTGAACACTGAACAGATTTAGAGTAACTGCTCCAAGAAAAGTTATTAAATGGCAGATTTTTTTTAAACTCCATTTTTGTCTGCCAACCGCTAACTCTGCAATTAGCCATTAGGCAGCTCTACCAGCTGAGCCACAGCACTGAGCTGTGGAAGTATACAAGCATGAAATTTTAGTCCAAGTAATTTTTTAGACAGCGATCTAATTGCAAGCCCAGAACTGTGTCAGTTTGAGGGCTCCCCTTGTGCTGTTGGCTAATGAGATGTTCTTTGCTCTGGTGTATCACCACCGTCTACGTGTCTGAAGAGTCACATTGGATTCATAGCCTTAAAGCCATGCAGCAGTGCAATAAATGAATGGAGGCCTGCACATTGTGTTACTCTCGCTCAGTTAACATGACCTGTACAAGCAATATTAGGATGGAGGCAACAAACCTGCGATTAAGTCGCCTTTGTTGACGCCAATCGTTCTCGTTAACAAAGTGTTTGAAGCTCAGAATGAGGTTGTGGAGTTGGTGTTTCTAGTAACAGTGGAGTTTAATGCTCATCATCAGACAGCTCACTGTATTTTTCAGCCAGGCTTTTGCAACAAAAAATTTGAAAAAGTAAAACCTGACTGAGCTTTTCTG
The DNA here is from genome assembly GCA_034780135.1 of Jordanella pulchra. Lineage (NCBI taxonomy): Eukaryota > Metazoa > Chordata > Actinopteri > Cyprinodontiformes > Cyprinodontidae > Jordanella > Jordanella pulchra. The sequence continues at coordinate 13,794 of JAUZNJ010103995.1, read as the reverse complement.
TCAGGTATGAGGCCGTGCATCCTGTGAGGAACTGGACGGACCTGAAGCGCAGAGTGGGCCCATACAGACGCTGCTACGCCTTCACCCACGCTGCCATGCCAGGAGAGCCTTTGGTTGTGCTGCACGTGGCCCTTACTGAGAACATCTCCGATAACATCCAGGTCAGAACCAAGAGCTGCAGGTTTTTACTCTAAAGGGAAGAGCTTTGTTCTGCATATCCTTGTGGGAGGTGCTCCATGCTTTTTTTTTCTTTTAAGAATGTTTAAGTTTGGTTTTATTGTTTGGAAAGTTTTTATATACACCTGTATATATTTAATACTTGTCAAAACATTGTAAGTTATATGTAATAGTTGTCCTAAATTTGTTCATTTGATAATCTAACATTCATTACTTCCTCAGTTTTAAAGAGGCAAGATCGATTTTTTTCAAATGATCCTGCCACCTGTGGCCAAAAAGCTGTAGCACTCTTCTGCTCGTCCTCGTAGTGCACGCTCATACTTGACTGTGAGGCCAGATCAGTCTCAAATGTAAGAAAGTCATGCAGTCTGCTTGTCACGGAATCAGGAGTGAGGCAAGACCCTAAATCATGGTTCAATAATGTTATAAGATAATAAAATAGATGAACTACTTACAGGTTGAGACTGATCCATGTTCGTGGTATGTCTTGTTTCACCCGCACTGCGCATGTGCACATAACAGAGGCTCTACGATTGTGGGGATAATGTAATGAGCCATACGATTGTACATTTGATTGACAGATTCATCAGCCAATGGTGATGTTTGTTGACTTGCGCCGTCAGGGGAGTCTCAAAAATCCTCACACCGAATTCTCTCACAAATGCTTGAGTTTCACAAATGGGAAACGGTGTGGAAATGCACATTGAGCTATTTGCATGATTTGTGAGTGTAAATTACACGTTTGCATAAAAAATATATTTGTGAAACAGAGCGTGTGCATTTGTGGAACAGTTTGTGTGCTATTTCTGAATTTATATCACAACTTTGCATAAAAATTTTATTTGTGGAACAGAGTGTGTGCATTTGTAAAACAGAACATGTGAATTTCTGAATTTCAAATACAACTGTGAACCAACCTGTGTGTATTTGTGAAAAGCACTGCATGAGTTTATTATATTTGAGACTGATCTGGCCTCATACTTGACAGCGTTTTTGTTTGTTCACCTTACGTGGAGTTGCCATTGGTGTATGAGCTGAGCTCTATGCCGGTTGCCTCTGAGTATCCACAAATCCATCTTGAATATGCTCCGACTGTTTGCTAGATTGGATCCATTTAACATGGACGTGCTTGAGGTCACATCCACAGAAACAGCACAGGAACTACCAACCCGAAGTACATTCAGGGAAAATAAGCTACCGGATCATAGATGCATTTGCGCTAAAGTGGTAAAGTGTCAGTCTGCTCATTGAACAATGTTCTCCATCCTTAACGGTCAAATAAAAAGATGTATTTCAGTAAAAACTTACAAAATGTCTCTAAAGTCACTGCTTTAAGTGGATAAAAAGAAGTTCTCATACTCTCCTTAATGCCAAACAAATATGCATGCAGAAACATGCGTATTATTAAATACAAATCTGTCGTTGATCTATAGATTCAGTTAAAAGAACAAGGAAAAAAGTCGGTTCTAAGCCAAATTTGGTGTCAGAAAGCCTCTGTTATTAACTTTAAGACTCATAATGTTAACAGAAACAGAAAATATAACGTTTAGTCCCAATCGGCCTTCACTCACATGACTACTCCATCATGCGAGTCCGGTGCTGTTTACAGATCCTGGAGTTGCATCCTATATGTTCTAAGGACGTCAGATGAGAGCTTGTGGAGTCAAAAGCAAGCAATGTGTTTGGTCTTAAATGTATGAAGCTACAGTCTGAGAATAAAGATTTAAACATGTTCGTATTGTAAAATGTCATAAAGTTGTTTGCTTTCACGGATTTCCCACCAACTCTAGGTCTATAAAATAGGTAAACATTTTCAAAAAGATTTGAAATGATATTTATATTTTCTGTTAACAACATTGAAATGATAAATCCGTCTTCAGATCTGGATAACCTCCTTATGTGGATAACCTTTCCATATGTGAAATATATTTTTTCCCAGTATTAGGTCGGTCTTAACAAATCCACACCACTACCTATATTTTATTGAGCACCATCACTTTACCTTAACGTGTTATGCACTGTGGTACAGTTACCAATGGAATTGGCTTCTGAACAATTACAGATATATTACATAATAATAACAAGATATTTAAGATAATGCAGAACTGTTTGCTCAAGAAAAACATGGATCGCTCTTCAGTCTCTCCCTTTATGTCCCCGCCACCCACCGACCTACCCCACCATGAGCCCAGTTTGTGATTAAGTTTGAAAAAAGCTACCCTACAATTGTTACTTTAACAAAGACATGAGTTAATGAATCCAAAACAGCTTAGCAACAGGAACCTCTGAACAAAAAAAAACCAAACTTCTAATTAGGGCTGTCAAAGTTAACGCACTAATTTGCATGAATGCATCTTCTTTTTCATGGCATAATCTTTTTTAAACTCCATTAACGGACATGATTCTGTACATTTTGGACCTCACGTGCATTGTGGTTTGAACATTTTTTTTTCCCGCTTCAGCTGCTTTTACTGTTTCATAAACCACTGTGAGAAGTTATCGTTTAACTCTTTTAGAAAGAAAAACAAATAAAAAATCATACCAGAGCATAATAAATAACTTCATGTTCAGCCTTCAAAAACAAAGAGCTGTAGAAAAGAAGCGATATTAGATGCAATTAGTGGATCATATCGTTTATGGCACTGTGCAGTAACAATCAATACGCAGCCGTTTACAACATCTCTAGGAGGTGTCTGTAAATTTCAGCAAATTGTCAGGCTTTGGTTATCCTGTGCTAATGCACCACAGAAAAACAACTTTTACTTATAGCAGCTGTTATAAGTAGTATATGTAGAATAATGAACTAATATTACATAATATTCACTACCTGATAGGGGGACCACAGCATTTGGGATCAGGGCCCCCAAATGACGCACCATCCCTGATCTTACCTTTTATCCTAAAATATATCACAGGTGTTTTTGCTGTGCCAGGTTCTCCATTAGACATGCTAATTCTAGCTTGCTGAGTCCAACCTATGCTTCCTTGTGTACTGAAGCACTATTCTTAGTGCTGCTGTCATCATTCAACCTTGCTCAAGTTGATTTGAGTACTTTTGGAGCTGAGATAATTTTCCTCCACTTTTCCTCACTCATTTGCTACATGAATGTAGGCAAAGTGTTTTGTGTCAAACCAATGGGTTTTATTCAATGCATTTTCTTTTAAACAGCAAATAGTCTACAAACTGTGAAGTGTAGATGTGAGTATAGAAGTCCCAGTAAACTCATGGGTATAATTTTTAAGTGATGGTACTGCCTACCGTCATACCAGCCCACTTAAAGCTCTACCGGCCCACTTAAAGCTCTGGTTTTTTTTTTTGTTTTTTTTTTTAAAGCTCTGTTTTTAACAAATGTGCTAACAACATCACTTTGGTCTAGGATGTTTAAATCTAGTTTGGGTTTTTTTTCACACTGATAAAGAAACGAAGCAACAAGCTGCTTTCTGAGGAATTTATAAATTTTGCTTCACCCCAAACCAACGGAAAAGTTTTGCTCCTGAAAGGGTCCTTCTTTATTTTTAGTCTGTTATAATGTAAAGGTTGTTGGGATGCTCAGTAGCAGCCTCTTTGATGCTGGAAACTTCATTTGTGATAACATGTATTAGCCTGGAGATGGCTGAGAAAGTTTATCATTAACTTAATAAATAGAGGAGTTAGGTGACCTGGATAAATAAGGCTGAAGTACAGTAAGGTATGAAATTACTTAGAAACCAAATCCAAGAGATCCATAGAGATCACAGAGCTTCAAAAAAGAAAGAAAGAAAAACTTCTAGAAACCCTGAAAACTTTGGCTGAACTTAGTCATTTATCAAGAAATAGTAGTTCTCATGGCAACCGAGCAACGATTCAGCTGTGTGTTGATATTTCTGCAGAGTATTGTTCGTGAATTTGCAACGCTTGATGCAGAAGAGGACATAAACAAGATAAATTCAGCCATCTTCTACTCCATCTCCTCAACCCAGGCTGGCCTTCAGGGTGTTGAGCTGGGCAACTTCCTCATCAAGAGGGTGGTCCGAGAACTGCAGGTGGGTGATAGGGACAGATGAATGAAACGATTGCAACGCCATGTTGTTCTTCTGGGCTTTTGGGATAATTATTCCAACTTCCTAATGTTTATTCTTGGAAATAATCACATCTATGGGTCCTTGGGTTGGTCTTTTTGTGCCAAAAGGAATGAATCACATAAAATGATAAATAAAAGTCATTGTAAATTAGTAATTTAGTTGAGGCATAGCTGAAATATATCTGAAACTCAGAAGGTTGCAGCTAAGCAGGTTTCTTACAGCTCTCCGTAATAACCAGTCTCATCAGCGGAGGTGGGAGGTAACATAGTAGAAGTCCATCATTATTGTGTTTATGTACCCTTTTCAGCTATCCGTAACAACCAGTTTTTATTATGACCTTTTGTTGTTTTACTCCCCTTATTTAAGCACAAGCATCAGTCCTTTTCACTCAAGCTAAGGATGTTATTTCTTCTCCCTCCTTTGCTCACCAGTAATGGTTGTAAAGCATCCGGTCCTGTTAGAATTTTGCAACAGGACCCTCTCATGGCAGTGTATGTGACAAACATACAGATATGGATGTTGACTCCAGAGGACCTCCTCAGCTCTGCTCTGTGATGGAAAATCAGAACGTTTTTCCTTTCAGCTCCCTGCCAGCTGGCATATCCCCTCTTTACAGAATTGTGTTGCTTTGAAAATGGAGATTAGAGATGTTTTCAGAGGACAGTGCCACACAGAATGATTCACACCCCTTCTTTATTTCAAACAGTCCAACCAAAATCTTCAATGGACTTAATGTGTCAGACCAGTTTTGGATAATTTATAGATGGAAAGAAAAAGAAGAAATGTATAATTTTGATTACCAATCGGAGAGTTATGCATTTTTAGGTGCATTCATTCTGGTAATCTGAGATAAAAACTAGTTCAACCTAATACCTTTAGGAGACACTTATTTTGTTCAGAGTTCAGCTTTGTTTCTGGGATCAAAGGTATATTAGATAAACAACCAAAAGGATCAAGTCTCCTAGCAGACAGGAGCTAGTTTCTGTCCCTCAGACGGCTGTCGGTGGTGCTCTACAAAGATGAGTCAAGAAGAGAAGCAGTTTTTTAAAGTAAAGCCAGAGGAAGTCCTGTTATTGAAGATACTGAAAACATGTAGCATAAAGCGTTTATACATTCTAACATTATGAGTATTTAAAAAAACTTAATACCCTGAATAAGGTTGTGCAAATTTTCCAACCGATATTCATCAGTCCAACAAATAGCGAATTCAGAGCGCGTCTTCTGCACTGCTGGTAATATTGTTAACCACCTGCACACACTTCTAAAACCCAATTAAGTAAACATGCTTGTTTACTTGTAAAATTATATATGTTTCAAGTTTGAGTAGATAAAGCGCTGCTTCACAGTGGCTGTGGGGGGAAAATCCTGCAGCTGGAAGTAGTAAAAGCAACATTTTTTGTTGGTTGTTGTGTCTGGGGTCGCCTCTTAATCCTTGGATTCAAAAAAGAAATGAAAAAAATCGCTCTTAAAAAAAAAAGATTGTTAAAGGGCTGAATCCATCATCGACTTTCGATAGATTCGTCCAATCGCCCAACCTTAACCCTGAACCCACCCTATCACTCATAAAACAGATAAGAATTGCAGCATGGTGATGGGCAATGTCTATCAACAACAGGGGGAAGGAAGCAGGTCAGATGTATGGGGCTAAATCGAGAACAATCCTGGAAGAAAACTTGTTAGCAGATCTGAAACTGAGGTGGACACCATCCTAAACATCCAGTCAGTGATACAATGGGGGGTTTAGATCAGAGCAGATTCACAGATTAGCATTTATTACACTTCAGAGTTTGTGTACTGTCTTTAGTTTCTGTTGCAGAAATTCCGATAAAATAAATAAAAGTTAGGTTTTAAATATAAAACATCTATCTCTTCATTGAAATACTAGTTTAAATGCATATATACGTTTTAAAGTGTTTTTATACTCGACTGAATCTAATAAAATCGAACCAATTCCTCTCAATAACCAGACAAGGGCCCTTCATGTGGGGCTGCTCTTGCTCGTTGTTCCATAAATTTAAAATCCTGATTGGAATATCGGAGACCACTCAACCCAACAGATAGGGAAAAGCGCTTTGCTGCAGACTAGGCTTTGAATTGTTGTCTTCTCCAGGTGGTTCAGTGACATTAGGAGTTCTACAGATTTGCTTTACCTCTCTGCAATGCTAGAGCATTTATGTAAAATGTCTCTCATTATAAGCATCTTTGTCTTGGGGAAACAGATGAATGAAATGCTTTAGGATTAAGAAGAGATAGTTTCGTGGAATTATTCCCTTGCTTAAAATATGTGGAGTGTAAATGATGATTGAGGCCTGTAGCAGGTTATTGTGGCGGCTGACCTTTACCAGGGCACAGACAGCTGTTTTTGCAGAAGAAGACTTCCTGCTGTTCCTTCAGAAAGTCTAATCATCCTGACTTTAAAGGTTCTAATCTTAAGCGAGACAGAACCAGCTTATCAGTATCTTTTGATCCAGACACGAGGCAATCTCACAAGGAGGGAACATTTTGTTTACATTTATTGTAAATAGCCTGCAGACATGGACCAGACAGGAAAAAATACAAGCTTTCTCTATTCCTCTCATCTGTGATTTTTACCTGAATCCAACTAAACTAAAAGCTTTACATACTGAATAGCAAATGGACATTTATATATCCACTTTAACTTCTAGAACGGAAATATTTTTTTTGTCTTCTCAATTCAGACCCAAACACTTCAAATTATGTAAGATGAGCCAGTCATTATAATGTTGTTATTTCTTTCAGCAGATATGCAGCCATATCATTCACTGTACACTACTTAAATTATTTGAACTTTGTTCACATTCCTTTTATTACCTTAATTCTTTTTGCACATAAAATAACTTGTAAAACATGTTCCCCAAAAAGTGTCATTTAAAGGGCTTGGCAGACCTTTTACTTCAAATTATCTTTCTTGCACAACTATTATTTGAACCTTGGTAGCTGTTATGCCACCACTGAAGGAAGAAAACTCACTAGAGAAAGACTAAACTATGAGTTAGAAAATACTTGCAGATATGATACTGCAGCAGGCTTGATTTGATCAGCTTAGCCATGGTGTTGCTTCTGTTTAATTATTTTGTAGAATTTATGTTAAAACTTTGATACATTTTTAGCAGTGACAATACTAAAGTGAGGATTTTCCTTGATAAAGTACTCAGATGCTCTATCTACCTTGATGAAGATGAATACTTAATGTGGCTGACATAGTGCTTTAATTTCAAGCCAATTCAATTAATTTTATTTGTATAGCACCGATTCACAACACATTATCTCAAGTCATATAGTCAATAGTGACAGTTGATATTTGCTTGCATTGTGGTGTTGACTCTACAGCAATCCCTTAAACCAAGTATACAGGCAGCAACAGTGTAGTGGAAACATTCCCGCTTCCCAAGAAGAAACCACCAGCAGAACCTGTGTGAGTGGCCTTCTTCCAAGGTTGATTAGTGGTTTAAGGAGAGAGAAGCAGACATACAAGAGAAAGCAAGGAAGCACTGATCCATAAACACTTTATTTGTTTAAAAAAGGTTATGGTGGGCGTGCAGGTGGCGCAGTGGTTAGTGCGCACAACCCATGTATGGAGGCCTTAGTCCTCGACGCGGGCGACCCAGCTTGTGGTCCTTTCCCGCATGTCTCTCCCCCTCTCTCATACCCCCAATCCTGTCTGCCTACTGTCAGAAAAATGAGCCAGTAGTGTCGTAAAAAGCTGAAAAAAAACCCAAAAAAGAAAAAAAAAAGGCTATGGTTAAACAGCCTTAAGAGAAACAGTTAAGCAGTTGAGCTATGAGCCAGTTTTCATGCCAATGGGATTACTGAGCGATAACATGCAGTTAGTAACAAGAAAAGCTGAGCCTGTAAATATGTCTAGGAGACAAACAGAATTAAATTCCCCCCAAAAAACAGGCCCAACTCAATCATCTACAATTGAAGATGCTGATGACAGCAGCCCAGATAGTATTTCCCTCAAGGATGGTGTCACAATCAAATAGGAACAGAAAATATGAAGCTTCTTTGGTGAGAACAAGCAGAGGGAATGAAAAGATAGGTATTGAACTAACAAATACCGCAGAAAGGGAATATCAAGAGAATAAATCAGAATAATGAAAGGTGGTCTCTATGTCCTCCAGCAGCCTAAGCCTATAGCAGCATAACTAAAGAGACAGCTCATGATAACTTGAGCTACTCTGACTACAAGCTTTATCAAAACGTGTAGTTTTAGGCCTATTCTTAAACATACACAGGGTGTCTGCCTCTTGGACTAAAACTGGTAGTTGGGCTTTTTTGGAGTTTTTACGGAACTAGTGGCTCGTTTTTCAGACAGTAGGCTGACAGGAAAAGGGGTATGAGAGAGGGAGAGAGACATGCGGGAAAGGACTACAAGCCGGATTCGAATTCTACCTGCACGCCCCTGGTAGTTGGTACTATAGGAGAGGAGTCTGATTCAGCTATTTATATTATAATTTTACCTTTTTTTGTCTTTGCTGAAGAAATTCTCTCTCAAGATTGTCAGGCATGATTATTTTGTATTTAGAAAAAGATAAAAACATAAGATTTTGAGACTATGACAGCAGAAACTTGCTGTCCTAAAGCAGAATACTGGACAGCATCCCTTGATCCCAACATATAGCCACTATAAAAAAAAAGACTCAATATAAGCAACGCACTTAATTTACTTAATGTGTCACTAAACGTGCTTTAGTTCTTCATAAAATAGATATTTAGAAGGGCAAACATACTTAACATTATAGATTTGAAATGGCATGAAGCAGATCCACCATTTCTTCCCCCTGTAGTTTTGTCAAACGTCATGTTTGCTTTCAGATCATTTGGTGAAATCAGTATAGTATAGTTTGAACTTCAGGGAATCGCCATAACAAAATACTTAAATGCATTGAGTTGCTGTCAACTGATGGCTGATTTGCTATTGGTGTTGAAGTGATGTTCTTTTAAAGTGTCTGGCTCTGATCCCTGACATTGTGAGTGCAGTGGTCTATCCTGGAAGCTAAGCTGTGATCTACAGAGATCCAGGCTTCCTGGCAGAGCTTTGCCACACATCAAGACGAAGGGGGGGAGACAGCATTGCCACAGAGGATTCGTTGTAATGATGGATAGATGATAAAGTGGGAAAGAAAAGGTCACTTTTGCAATTTCAGGTGAAGAAAGACTGTCTTGCTTGTCTTGGAATATTTGACCCCCAAGCAGAACTGTGGCACGCCTCTCTCCTGCATCTTTTCCCTTCATTTTCCTTTTTCCCCTTTCCTTCTGCGTTCATACTTTACCTCACGCCCTTTTTTTTTGTTTTTGTTTGTTTTTTGTCGAGTTTTGCTTTCCACACCTGAAACATCACCCAGAGCTTGGTGTGAAAAAGGTAGAGCTACAACACAGTCAAGTGTGAAGAAGCACAAAGGGGAGAGCCAGCACGGGGCCTTGATTTTTAAATTGAAAGGTGTATAAAAAAAGGAAAAGCAAAAGAAAAATGAAGCGTCCTACCAGGGGGTGTCTCACACATCCACTTTTGTAGACAGCTATTGCCTTTCTGCCTGACATATTGGTCTCTCGCTTATTAACGTGGACACCTAAGCACACAAATCTGTCTGAAAAGAAGAGAGGGACTTTTTTTTCCTTGCTAAATGAAAGTGAAGGTGAAGCAGCAGAGAGCTGAGATCTGTGGATGACTGGTTTCAGATGAGACAGAGACACAGGAGGGGTTGCAGTTAGAGAGGAGGACAGGTATTATAGGTGAGAGTGCAAGGGATGAAAGGCTAGGAGAGAATAAGAGGGAGAAGTAGACAGAAAGGATCATCTATCACTATCAGCAGGGCAGGTTCATGAAGCAGCTGAGAGGATTCGTAATGAAGTCCCAGCCTGTGGAACTAAAGGGGTCGAGCAGCCTGAGCAAAAACAAGGACGTTATCATTGTGTATTTACACTGAGGTTAAATCTCCATGTCTTGTTTTTCTTCTTTGAAAGCTGGTGTCCTTTACACTAAGAGATGATGGAAGGCTGCTTTAGATTTCCTCACTGTAAGCTCCTCTCCACCCCTGCCAGAGATCTAACTAGGCAGATGCAATAGGCGGCTTCAGGGAACTCTTGACACAGAAGACGCATTTGATCAAAGTCTACAAGTGTTACAATAACAAATAAAGGTTATTATCCTACTTGCTCAGATTTAAATGAAACATCATCTACATCAACTACTAGGTCTATCTTAAACAGAGATGTAGCTGTAGTACTTTTTTTTTTACTCTAAAAGTTTATAAAATGCCTGATGTTTAAAAAAATGATAAAAAAGACAGATTCTGATTGATTTAAAGTTCATACTTTTAAAGTGTCTAATTAATATTTCTATTTTTTGCTAAACTTTCAGAGCGAGTTCCCTCATATGACTCAGTTTTCCAGCCTGTCACCCATCCCTGGGTTCTCGTCCTGGATTCAAGGCCTGCTGAGCCAGTACAGGAAGGAGGGCCGGGGAGCGGACCTTTTGTCTGAGCAGGAGTGGAGAGAAGTGGAGAAGGCCATCGACACTAGCCCAGGGAATCCACCTGTGGATTCTTTGCGTAAGCTTATTGTCACCGGTGAGTGGACGCGCTCAGAGAAGCTGTCCCACGCCCTAGAGCCCGTCCTCATGCGCCTCTGTGCCTGGTACCTCTATGGAGAGAAGCGGCGAGGATTTGCTCTCAATCCAGTGGCCAACTTCCACCTTCAAAACGGCGCCACCATGTGGCGCATCAACTGGCGTGCCGACACCAGCCCGAGGGGCGTGGCAAACTCCTGTGGAATCATGGTGAACTATCGTTACTTCCTGAACGAGACGTCTAAAAACAGCGCTCTCTACCTTCAGAATAAAGTTGTAGTAGCATCAGAGCAGGTTCTGGGGCTCGTGTCCCAGTTTCAGAAGAACAGCAAACTCTGACTCCTTTACCTATAATTTTAATTTGGTATTTCAGGTTAGACTTTTTCTGCTGTTAATGACCAAAAAGACGACTGGGTTATTTTACTAGACTACTTTGATATTTGTCATATTTCCCTGAAATATTCACAACCAGCAGCACCACCAAATGAACCTCCTGATGTTGTAGAGGAACAGAAAGTGGGCCATTTCTTACATGATGTAACTCAGCCCATCTGCGGTTTGGCTCATTAGATTTCTAGCCAAAGCTGTTTGATATTGTGTAAGTGATTGTCAGAGCAGACGGCAGCTAATGAAGCAGAAGGCATCTATCAATGCCAGAGCATGCTGGTGGATAATAGCATGTAATGGTGAGGCCGGAGCAGGGAGGGTGTGCACCTCCTGGAATAAATGATGTTTATACTTTCATTTGGCTGAGCTGCTGCACTGTAAACCCATCAGAGAAGGAGAAAAAGACAAGTAGATGTTTTCTTTACTATTAGGATGTGTCTCTGGTTTTCCCCTTTTAAAAGTCATTACAGTTGGCATGGAGTCACCCACGGAAAAAAAAGACTGTTCATAATAAATAAATAAACAGATTTTCTGTTTGTTGTTGTTGTTGTTGTTGTTGAATGATCAAGCTGATGGTGTTTCACTGAATTTTTTCCACCGGACTCTCGTTTCCAGTCTCTCCCCCACAGAGAGACATAATCATCCTCTTTAGAGATCATCACTGATATCTTGAGGACTTGGCACCTGTGCCAAGAAGGTCTCATATCAACCCACACCCCTTTGTTGGCAAATAATATATCACAGCAAGTTGACTGTGAAATTACATTTTATCTCTCAAAGGAGTTAAAATGTCTTTTTATTTTTTCAAACACCCCCTTCTTAACTCTGTGCTCGGTGTCCTAGAAACTAATGGAGTGAAAAATAAAGTTAAACTAAATGGTTAGATTGATGGTGTTCAGTTGTGAAGAAAAGAGGGAGGGATGGGGGGGCGATAAAGAGGCATAAAGGAGCATTGTTTAATGTTTGTCCTTCACAGACAAGTGTGAGTGTCTCCGGAGACATTTGTGACGGAAAAAAGTCTCTGGAGACTGAGAAATGATCAGCACCTTCAGAGTTTTCATACCTTTGGTTGCCATGGAAACAGCACTGACATGTGACTCCATGCTGTATGTTTGGACTTATTGTGACGGCCAGTAATAGTTTCTCAAACCACTGCTTTCTAATCAAACGGCTAATGATGTAATTACTATAGTGGTTATTAGTATTAGGGCGACAGTGGTGCACAGATGCAGAAGTCTGCTCTGCAATCGAAGGGTTGGCAGCTCAACCCTCGGCTCCGGCTTTCAGTGTTTTTGTGTCCTTGGGCAAGACACTTCACCCACATTTCCCACTGATAGTGGTCAAATGGCCCAGTGGAAACAGTGTACGGCAGCCTCGCTTCTGTCACTGAGCCCCAGGGCAGCTGTGGCTAGCCACTAATATTGGAACTAAAACCAGTGGCTGTTTAATTCTGTTAAAAGATATGAAATCAACACATACAAATGCAGGAGTTTACATACCCAAAAGAATGTTATTCACTTGGGGATTTTAATGATAATCCATTTTCAATGATACAGCCACTGTCAAGGATCCCGCAATCTTAAAATAATAGAAAATATGTGAAAAAAAAAACAAAAAACAGATCTGTTATCCCAACACTTAAGAGTCCTCCTTACCTGGAGTAATCTGTCTTTTTTAACTGTGATTTTGAATTGACTAACTCTCCTCTAAAGCCTATTATATGATGTCTAATTCATTATTGGAGATGCTCGAGCTCACAGAAAGCAATGGATGCATTGTGGAATCATAAAGAAAGAATAGAGGAGGGAAAATGTGGCTTTAACAGCAATCTATATAGGCATTATAGTTTACAGTAGTAAAGCAAAGATGTATTTTCACCAAACCACACAGTTGTATTTTGTAAGGCCTTTCAATTTTTTTTAGAAACTTAAACTATTTTTCTTTTTCTACATCAATCAGCCTCACAAAATGCTCTTGTTTAAGAGTTATTAAGTGAGAGGACCAACTGTTACAGAGATAATCCAACATTTAGCTGCTTCTGTGGGAAATAAACTTTCATAGATTAGACTTTTTTGACGGGCCTTTGTGACTGTTTAAAACAGGGTCAGGTTTAGGCCTCCTAATCTGTATAATTCATTTTACTGAGACAATTCACTAAGATCATACAATCACAGTGGTAAGAAGTGTCGAAGAAAAAACATCAGATTACATTGACACACATGACTGATACGATCATGTGGCAACAGTTGATATTTACTTGCATTTGGTATTGACTCCACAGCAGTTGCTCAAACCAAGCATGGATGCAGCAAAAATGGGGAGAAAAATCACTTTTATCAGGAAGAAACCTCCAGTAGAACCAGTCTTGGTGTGAGCAGCCTTCTGCTGAGGCCGACTGGGGGTTTAAGGAGAAAGAAGCAGATATACAAGAGGAACATGGAAGCACAGATCTGTAACTACAGTGGGGAGAACAAGTATTTGATACATTGTTGATTTTTCAGGTTTTCCTACTTGCAAAGCATGTAGAAGACTGTAATTTTTATCATAGGTACTCTTCAACTGTGAGTGATGGAATC
>JAUZNJ010103984.1:0-20851 GCA_034780135.1 Jordanella pulchra | reverse complement strand
TTACTCTTAGAGCCACACTACACTCCAAGATAAGGCATTTATCATCACAATTTCAGTGTTTATATAAACTTAATTTTCATTTTACATGTGAAACTCATGGTCAGCACTCAGTTGCAGTGAATGTTTTATCGACCATATGCTTTTATTTTTCATTAAAGTAATTAAATTCTTTATATTAAACGTACTTAGTTAGCTTATATCTTCATTTTAGTAATTGATACAATATACTTGCATATGTGTATATACAGTTTTGCTTGAAAGTTTGAACACCCCTCCATTAAAGACAGAAAATAATCAGTGGTGAATAAAATAAATTAAGATTAACAAAAGTAAAAAACAACATGAGAAAAAAATGAAAATCATGACAATAATTATTTTAAATAAAAATTCATAATTCATATTTTATTCTACAAAATGATCACAATGTAGCTCATAATGTAGAACATTTAACCATAGTCTTTAATAGGAATTTAATCTCCCTTTTGAACCCGTTTATTTAAAAGAATTGCAATTTAGACCAGCTTCCAAACATTGAGAGGAATAAAAGTAACACTGGTTTTACTTTGAGAGATCTTATAGACAGAGAGACAGTCTGATACGTTTCACAAACTGATACTCTTTAACTTTTAAGCATAGTTTTTACTTTCTTCCTCTCTGCATGTTTTCATCAAAAGTCATAATAGTGGTTGATGCGAACAAAGCGTTTTCCTTTCAGAGGATATGTAGACATTATTAGCTTGCTCTTTATTTTCCAGCCAGGCATTTTACATTTATGCATAAACAATCAATCTTCAACCAGTACCATCACTGCATGGCTTTTAAATGCTTTGCTCAAGGGCACCTTTGCAGCAATAGTCTAACCCAGACAATAGTTTTTGTCTCTTCCTTTAGCCTCCCCATGTATTTTATAGCTGGTAGTAATGTGGTGCTTATGGATGACAGATGCAGTGTCCTGACACTATTTCCCTTACGTTCCTAAAACCTGCTGTAGCTTTAGGCGATTTTAAAGATTTAAAGTGAGTTTTTGTTGGTTTTCATTAAGACAAAAAAGTGGCAACAAGTAAGCTGAGCAGGTTTATGCAATGATGAAAATTAAGAAGCTTAGCCAAATGATTTTGGTTTTACTTGTTAATAATTTCAACAATGAAACCTCTCATAAAAGAAAAATATTCTAATATATTCCAAATTAAATAATAATTTGATGTAGGGCAAAAGAGTTACAATGCAAAATAAAAACTAGGTTTATGATTAGCAGAAGATTTTTCATTATTCAACAATGACAGTTGTTTTCTTACATTAAACTGTGATAATATTGTGGTTTTTAAAACAAAGGACACTTGGCATAGTTTTGGCCAGACCTGGACCAGATTTATAATTCTGAAATATATTTAAAGTGTGCCTTTTCTATGTTTAGATATAAAAATATAATAAAAAAGTAAGACTTCTAAGTCAACAGTACAACAATTATTTAATTATTTTTGTTTAATTATAACTCTTCTCTATTAGAAAATAAAGCAACACCAGAAAAAATAAATGAACAAAGCCTCAAACTTTTTATTCTGAGAAAACAATTATATTAATTTCTTTTAAAGAGACATTATGTAGGTTTTACTTAAAAATATCTTTAAAATAGCCGTTTTATTTGACCCTTTACATCTACACCGTGTGATGAGCAGACTCACACCTCAGTAGTTCAGCGCTGATGCATTTATAAACCTGTAGCCTATTTTTCTTAAATTATTTAGGGTCAGAGCCTCCCATGCTGTTCGCTCGTTGTGACGTCAAGTGCGTCCATGTTAAAAGGGTTTTACCTAGCAAACAATGGAAGTGTTATATTAGAGATGGATTTTGTGGATTCTCAGATGAGACCAACATTCTGCTCAACTTAGAAACCAAAGGAAACTCCAAGTGTGGTGAAAAAAACAACAAAAAAACTCATTATGAGTATGAGCATGAACTATGAGGGAACAGAAGAGTGCTGCAGTTCTATGTTATGGCCACAGGTAGCGGTACTATTCAAAAAACTCCATCCTCTTTAAATATCATAATCAAAATAAAAATTTCCAATCTCAATGGCAAGAATGTATCTAGCATTTTTCTTCATACAATTTTTTTTATTATCCTCCTTGTCTCCTCATCCATGATGCTTCAGAGCTGGTCCTACTCAACAGTTTCTGTTGCTTAATAAATGAGCCTGAACGTTTTTGCAACTAGCAGAATCCCCTTCCTCTCCTCTGTCCCCCGACTTTTTTTCAACGTGGAGATCCTCTCAACATTTACATTATATTGCATAAAAAAGAAGATCAGCTTTGTTTGGATTCAAGCGCATACCGACATTATTTGTATTGAGTTGTGTTTGCCACTTAATGTATCTTGCATTAATGACCCTGTTTTGTCCAGTGACATTGTTATTGGTACTGTTATATTTGTTTCTTTGTCATTGTGCTTTTTTCTGTCTTTCTTTTTTGCAGATGTAGAAGCAGATGTTTGGGTGTCATCCTTCTCTCTGTTATTTGTTTCTCCTTCTCCTTTCTTCTTTTAAACTTGTAACCTCACCTATTTCCCTTTCTTTGTTGTTTTTTCTTGTGTTTCTACCCCCTTGTTTATTGAAATAACCAAGAGAATTTGAGTTATGTAAGATACCCTGATAGTATATGTAACACAGTTTGATAGTGCATGTAAGAGAGTTCGATGGCACATGTGAGAAAGTTGAATGTTGTTTGTGTGAGAGATTGTTGTAGTGGTCTTTTTGAGAGCATTTGGTTGTCTTTATGTGATTCTGTCAGAGTTCATGTAGGCATGTCAGAGACGTTTTGTCTCATATGGTTTCTAATGATTTTCTTCGTCCATATGACCTGCAAAATGGAAACGCAATTGCCAGCTTTGCACACAGAGCACTGTGCCACCCATTTGTCTCAGCTTGGACAGTATGTAGGGGATTGCTTTTGGGATATTCAATGAAACTACACTTGAGTTTTACAATCTTATGAAAAGCACCAGCAGTGCTACCAGCACTGTCCCACTGTCTTTAAGAAGAACCACCCATACAGAAGCAGCTTACAGATGACGTCACCCTAGTCAATTTAATTAACTGCCTATTGGTCCAGTGAATAACAATAACAACAAGACATTTTCACCAATTAGTTCCCTTTGAGGTGTTTTGACAAACGAGATTTAAAGTGCAAGTGTGTGGGCAAAGAAGACTTTTGGTCCATTTAATATATTAGTAGTAATGCAGCAGTTGTAGAAGCAAAAAGTAGTTTTTTTATTTGCAGTTTAACAAACCAAGACATCCTACTTTTTAGAGCTTAAAATTCTCTAAACAATTCCCTTTTTCTTAGAGTTTCTGAAGTAAAATTACCACATAAGAGATAACACATGGATTGTCTCAAAGGGCATTGTGTCTTCTTACCCCATATTGTCCTTTTGTCTAGTTAGTTTTTAATCCCTAATGCCCATTTTAAGGAGAGCAATGTTACAACGCTGCAGCTGCCTCTGGCAAAAGACTGAACCTCTTAAGACTTCAGAGCAGCAAACTGAAACTGTTAATGTCTCAAGAGGGATATAGCAGACTAAATATTCAGTTCTTTATGATGGTGACAATGTGAACACAGCTGTTTTAATCTCAGTGCTAGGATTGCCCCTGAATTTGAAAATTGAGAAAGAAGGCACAAAAGAATGACAAATAAGTTGTTGTCTTTTCACACCTCATTTAATTTGCAAAAACATGAAAAGCAAGTTGCTTTTTCTCTGGACATGTGTGGTAAAACTAACAAGGATGTACACTGAAAGACACCACCTCAAAGCACGTTCATCTCCAAACAGTTATAATTTTCATTTTATGTTTGCAGAATATGTTAAGCAGTTATATGGGCGACACCTTTGTGTCACTCATATAAATACCCAATAATCTCAGTAGTTGCACCATTCTAAAACTGGAAAGTCGGTAGCTTATCTCAAGAATTATGTATGTTCTGTAACTGAGCTTTATTGCCTGTTGTAAAGAGAAAACAAGATTTATTGTGGGACATAAATGTTTAAATTAGTTTTGCCATTGATGGGCAAGCTAAAGAAGAGTGCAGTTTACATTAGCTATTTCATATAAAAGAAACGGTAACATCTTAACACAAAATATAGAACTTCTGTATGTGCAATGAGTGAGCCATAAGTTAAAAACTCTCCTGCTTTTATTGGTTTGTCAGGTTAACCCACCTTTTTGTTCGGTGAATGCCTTTCCACTGATCTAGTAATAGTAAAAAGAACTAGGTACAGTCTTTCAAATGAATGGTGTAAAAAAAAGTCATGGCTGAAGTATTAACTAATTATGCATTTTAAGAGAATAAATTTGACTTAAGTGGCTACTAATTGTCTTCTCACCTTCTTATTGTAGTTGTACTGTTTGAAACTTTTTTATCGTCTCCTCAGACATTTTTAGAGGTCATAGCGAAAATAGAATTTTGTGTTTTATCCCAGATGCTACGATTGATGAATAGAGTTGTGATTATCAGGTTGTCATTTCATTACAGCCACAACATTCCTCCTTTTGTCACTCTCATGGAGCTTTGCTTTTGATTTAATTGAAGGAAAGGTCAAGTTTCCACAAGCAGTGATTCACCAGCATTCAGCTTCACCACTTGGCTGAGGTCTGGCAAGATTAATTCTTTGTGTCTTCCCATCTCTCTATGAGCCAGGTTCATATTTCCTACAATGGATCCAAGCAAACAGAAGAAAAGTGTGTGCTTTTCTTTAAAAGACATTGGCGCAACCGTTTTAACAGGGCGGCTGTGTTTGAATTAGATGTTCTAACCTCCCGCTTGCTAAATGGATTTCTAAAGTGGCTGTAGTTGGAGGCTTTCAATCGGATGCAACCTTGAGTCCTTTTTTATGTGAGCTCTGTAGGATTTAAGTGCCGGTATAACATGAGCACGACTGAATGCATGCTCCTCATTTTTTGAAATTGAAAAATCTCCAAAGGCTCTCCCCTTTGTGCAGGCAATTAATGGAATGCTGGCAGCGAGGTTCAGGTGCTTAAAAGTTGTTTTTTTTTTTTTTTTTGCATTCAATCTTTTTTTAATGAATAATAAAGGATAATCATTGTAGTGGGGAGGTGGAATGGGGGACAGCGTAATGCTGTAGGCTTCCTCTTTATGCACAATGATGTATAATGCATGCTTTGAAATGAAACGGCAGCGGCCTTCAAACTATTCCATCTCCAAACCTTAGTGTATTTGTTTTGCCTGCCATAGTGATGCTTTTGCATAACAATGGTGAGCTTGCCCATTAAAAACGCTTGCTTATTAATTTGATCTTTACATTTTTAAAGTTTGTCCATCAGGCCGCCAAGCAACGGGTCCCCGAGCTGCTGCTTGGTCTAAATAATTAGAAAGTTGGCTAATTGCCTCTCTGAAGGGCTGAGCTGCTGTTTTTTTTTTTTTTTGTTTTCATTTTATACACTTCCTGTTGTCCAGTTTTATGTTTTAATCAGATTAATACAAAAAAAATTCATACATCAATATATTGTCCACTTTATGAGGAAGTGTTTGATATATTTGTTTGTTAATAAGATATTAAATTAAAGAAGGTATGATATTTGTGATAGGATTTATTTTAAGTATTTATTGGAAGTGATTGATGGTTAAAAGATTTATAATTATCATAGCTGCTTTATTTAACTGTTTTATTTTACCCTGTGCAGCTTTTATAGAGATGTCACTACCTATTTTTTGCTTTCAGACCTTTCTGTAGACTATGTAAATGTTAATTTAAATTTATGGGCTGTTGCATTGAGAGAACCTGACAAATTATACCTAACAAATGATGTTCTATGATCTATTAAAGAATTACTGATTGGTGTCACATTTTTGTCAGCATATGCCCAATAAAGCCTCAGGACCTGTTTTAAACCACAAGTTGTAGCAAATATTTTTATTTCAGCAAATTGTTACACATTTTTTTTCCACAATCTTGGAACACTTGTAAAAGCTTTAGCATTTTTCACCCCTGCAGTCTCTTTCACTTTGACTGTACTTGACAATGGAGGGAAACATACAAACACGTCTCGGTAAACACGAGTGATGTGATTCCAGAGTTTAAAAGCTTCACATAACACTGGCAGACGCAACTTGGGGCTGTTTGTGTGATGGAGAGGAAAACTTGTTTAGAAACTGACAGCACTGTGTGTTAGACAGTAAAAAAAAATAAATAAATAAAACTGTGTCTGTGTGCTCATGTTGCTTTTGGCAAGTTGTTTGTGTGTGTGTGTATGTGTGTGTGTTTTCGCTTTCTGCGTGGTTATCTTTTGAGTTACTTGGTTTGGAGCTGATGTCCACCTTCGGGGATGCACAGAGCATGCATTTCTGAGTATTTTCACCTGAGGCTTTACTTGTTAGAGTCTGTGTATAAATGTATATACATTATTTATACAAATTCAGAGCGAGTGAAAGCAGGTTTAACACATTTACAGACAGGAGGCCAAGCACTGCAAGCAAAGCTCCCAGTATAAGTTGCAATGCCATGCGTCGGGAATCGAGCTGGCTTTTTCTCCTTTCTGTGACCGGCATTCTTATTCCTGCATGTCAGCACTGCAAACACTATCTGCCTACTTGCTTAGCAATTTCAAAGATTTTTTCAAAAATTTTACATGTTATTCTTATCTATTGCTTTTTTAAGAAATCAATAAATTAGATGAAAAACTGGGGTAGATTATTAATTTTGCAACAGTTAATGAAACTTACATTTCTTCTGAAGTTTAGAGGGCGTGTTTTTATTTTACTGAGAATATGAGATGAGACGAAGGTTAGATAGTCTGTTGAGTTATAAAGGTTCAAGGAGGCTTTTTAAAATCTGAATATCTTTGCTGATGTCATATCTTGTGTTAATTTGTCTATGCAAGTAGGCAGAAAATAATGAAAATGGTGTCCATGCTTTGGACATACTAGCTGTACTTGTGATTAAAAAACAAAGGTAGAAGATAAAGCCCTTTTGATAATTTCCAAGAGATGTGTTTGAATAAAAGCTTCCCTGTTCCTGACATGAATCTGATGTTTTTCCAGTTAAAAGCTTAGAATTAATAAACTGAAATTTAAAGCTAGAGCAGGTTGTTACATTTTCCCATTTTATTATTTGTATTTTGCAAAACTAAAACATCTAACTCAGAAATCTTAAGAGCATATTTCAAGTGGATTCTCCCACTTTGAAATAAGTTAACATTGTCATTAAAATAATAAAATTATTGAATGTATTTTGAATTTTTGTGATAAAGGCCAATGTCACAACAGTGGTCTGCAAAAATATTCATACCCCTTAAACTTTGTCACAAATGTTCTGTCTTAGAATCAGTAACTGTGGTTTTCTCTATTGTGTCTGGATTTCAAACGATTTGCATACACAAAGTGGTGCTTAATTGTAATTGGAAATAAAAGTGGAAGTGTTTGCAAGTAAAAACCTTAAACAGTGTTTTAAATCGTTTCACACCATTTAAAACTTTGTAATCCTGCTCTTAACTGCAGTGTAGCTGCATGTTTTTTGGAAATGTCTCTACCAGCTTTATACACTTAGAGATGTCTTTTTTTCCTAATTTGCCTAATAATAATAGGCTGGCAGCATAGTCTTGTCAGATTACATAGATAATATATATTAACATCCACTTTTCAGTTTGGTCACTTTATTATAAATTCTGGTTGTTGAAGTGTTGGTACTGAACAGTTACTTTTCTCACCCTGCACCCAGGAGCCCCCACCTGTTGAAGTGGATACCTTGCCAGATGGATGCAGTCTTCATGTTCCCATGGACGTTGAGTTTGCAGCTTCCTGTTTTCCTCGCCTTCCCTCACCATGAATAAATATGTGTTTGTTACAGTTACTTAACTTTTGTGGTAAAGAATGGAAGAAGTACTCACTCTGACTTTTACATTATCTTTGCGATGTACTGGATGATATGTAAGCGTAATACCTTAAATGTAGCCTATCTTTAATCCAGTGTTTTTGCCATATGCAGATAATAGTTTAAGATCCTCTAGTTTTCTTGCTATACGCTTACCATATATAGTATTTATCTGCCCAATTCTTACTTTGAATTAGTTGAAAAAAAAATCTCTCTTGATTTTTTACTCTACATTTAACCATTAACTATGACTCAGAATGTGACAGAAGTTTAACCAGAATCATGAGAGAGGGATTTTATGGAAAAATCTGCAGTTCTGGATACTGATTCAATTAGATTATTTGTAATGTGATGCATTCATTTTTTTTCTGTTTTTCTAATAAAACATATTTAAGGTCTTGTTCCTGCACATTATGGATATTTTCTTATTTTAAATGTTGCAAAGTTGAGCTTTATTTATGCTGAAAACCAACAAAAAAGTACTTTAAATTAAAACATAGAAAACATAAAGACAAATTTTCTAAGTGCTATAATTATTTGTTGAACTATGACATCTTGATCTGCCTCAGAAAAAGACTGATCAAGACCAAAATGTGATGAATACATACATTTTCTTAGTAGCAGTGTAAAGTTGCATAGCAGTTAGGAAAATCACAAAGTTTTACTGTGTTCTAAAGCTTTGTATGTGCACATGGTCTGTCTGGCACATAGCCTAAGTGTAGATTGTTCACAAACAGCTGTACTGCTTTCCACGGCCTTTAATGTATAACTGTAAGGTCACCAAACTAATTTTTAATTTTAAACAAGGTTCCAATGGGTGAAATGGAGGGAATTTTTGATGTCCTTATCTAGATTTGTATTTTCCGCTTGTGGAACAAAGTTTCTCTTTACATTAAAAGAAGTTCGAAGTGTCCGAATAACTTTAGCTTATACTTTTAAACTGCTGATTAAAGTGTTTTTCTAATTAGGGTACACAATAAAGGGGGAGGAGGGGGGGTGTTAGGGTAAAACCTTCTTGAATGTCATAGCACACATCGTGTTAGGAGACGAAATGGCTCACTATATAAAGCACCAACTGTAATCTTTTGAGGGAACATTATGAAATGGGTTGTCCTTTAACATATCATATAGAACACTTTTTACAATCTAAGGAGAGCTGAACAAAGAAATGGAAATAGTTGATGAGACACTGAACATTAAATGAAGGCATTTTTTTTAATCTAGAAAATTACCCCAAAGACACAACCATTGGAATTATGTATTGGTTTAACAGAATAACTTGTACAATAACCTGACCTTTATTTGCATTTATGGGAAGGTTCCACTTAAAATGTCATAAACTATGATTAAAAACGGGCTTCTCTGCTAGGTACTGGATATTTCTTTATAAGCGCGCTCAATACTCCTCAGGTTACCGATATCTGGTAAAGATTTCATGCCATTGGTCTCTGAAATACACTGACATGTTCAGTTTTTATTTTCATTGCTTTGTGTCAGGTTTTGTGCAGAATAATGGTATTCCATTGAAAGTGGAATAAGCAGTATTTGGTATAAGAGCAAACCAGACAGAACAAAGATTCATTTTGAAATTTAGTAAGACTTATGACACAAATATCTGAACCCCTTGCAATACCTTTTTGATGCACAGACCTCGATGAACATTTCAAAAGACAGAATAAATCAAGTTCTTTTTGTGTCTGGAAACCACTCATGGACACAAAACAGAGAGCATGCTACAGTAAACAAATTTATTTTGGCGTGGACACCTCACGTCATGTAACACAAAGATGGAGACCCAGTGACGCAATAAATTATCTTCAATAGTAAGCGTAACTAGTGACATACTGTACATCAAAAATTGAAAGTATTGGAAATAAAAAAACAAAAAGAGGGATTTACAAATGAAATGCTGAGAGGAAAACACAATCCTTAGACAGCATTGCTGATAAGAAATTTCAACTGAGTGATTCCTCTTTGATTTTAGTGTCTCACGACATAATTTAAGTACTGTTAAAGAGAAATAAAAAAAAAGTAAACACTGTACACAAACCAGAGAAAACACAGGAGAAATGCCTTTCTTCATTTTGACGATTTCATTTTCTTAAGAAATCATTGCTTTGCAAATTAAGCTTCATTACAGATCTCTCCCATGTGACAACATGAATGTAAACACCTGTTTAATTATTCTTTTTTTATTTTCTTACAACATTAATACTTTATATATATATTTATATATTTATACATTTTCATTCACATCTGCACGGTTAGCTAGCATGGTAATGAAATAAGGCAGGACTCACATAACTGTGTCATTACAAATTTTTTTCTTTTCAGATTTGTAACACTGATTATTAAGGTTTTAGTCATTTCCTTCCCCTCTTCTACAGCAGGCTTTGGTCTTTTCAGGGGAAGGGTGATCAATCCATACCCTTCTCTGCAATCATGACTTGTTTTGTGCCAGGTTTGGTGAAATAATGAAAACAAATGGTTTTAACTGCAGGAAGAAAATTGTACTATGTAATTACCTATACTGGTTTTATTCTCAGGGCTTATCTAACACTGGTCTTATTGAGGTAAATAGCAAAAAGATGATACTTATGATGTGGAATAAATGGAGGGGAGGAGGAGGGTCATGATAGCAAATGATTTCTGATACAAGAGAAAAAAACAAACATTTCCTCCTTTAGTTATTTTTTCTTTATTTATTCTACTTTCTCTGTTGGTTTGAGCTACTCTTGCAGGAATTATGTAGAAATTTTGAAAGTAGAGTCACTTGCCTGGTTGGCTGCATGTCTGTTTGACTTTTCAGTACCGACAACAGCGGAAACCCAGTTTGTGAGAGAGCAAGCAGGTGGATCATCACCCTGTTGCTACAAAGCTTACTGATAGATGGGCAGTGTTATGTTATTTAACTCTGTGCTCAGGACAAATCCACCTTTTTTTTTCTGAAGGTATTAATTTGTAACCTTCCAGTCTTATCTCATGGCCTTGCAGAAATGACCATGTAGTGTCAAACGTAGAAGTCACTTCTTCAAAATGGTCTTTTTCTGCAGTTCAGTTGTGGAAAACAGTCTTCTTGCAGTGTTTTTAGTTTGAATTTTTACAATGAAGAAATCTAAATGCTGTTTGCCAATGCACATTATGACTCTTTGAATGTTGAAGTTCATAATGAGTTCAGTATAAATAAGAGTTTCTGCACTTTAAGCTACCGGCCTTTACCATCTTTGTGGTCAAGCTGGAGGTTTGGGTTGGGAAATACAAAAAAAAACAAAACACGGCGATGAGTTTTTACACGTCCTTGAATTTGCAGTACGAGTCTGGACCATCCAGTCATTAAGCTCTTTTTGCGTGCAGCATTTCAATAAGAAGGTTGTTGCAGGGCACATCGCCATTCAGGTGTTTGTAATAAAGATACTCTTCGGCCTGCAGGCTGATAGCTCGGATCTCCGGCAGCCGGAGGAGCAGCTGGCCAAACTTGTCTGTCTGCTGGGGATAGTTGCACATGACGTAGTCCAGCAGTGCTGCGTTGACCTGCTCCTGGACGCTCTCAACCAGGTGGAAGTTCTCCAAGTTCTTTACATCTGCAAAACAAAAAAAAAAAAGGGGGGGGTTAGCAGAAGGATTTTAACACAGTTAAAACCTGAAGTGGAGCTTACACAGTGCAAAAACTTCAATGTCCTGTTTCTGTTTTGAGGCTCCATCGCTTTTTGCACACAAAAAGCAAACTTATTTATTCTTGTTATTCTTTGCTATCATTCTCTGTTTAAAATATTCAGAGAAAGTAGGAAATCTTTCAGGAAGCTGATAAATCATTTTCAGCTGATTTTGCATTTATAACCATGTTTTACTTTATTTTTACCTTGTTTCAAATATACTTGCTGGAAAATGCTGAATTTTTTTTTTATGTGAAATAAAAATACAACTATAAACTAAAAAAAAATATCTAATTTATTATATTTAAATTACAGTAAGATTTATGATTACATTCTACCAAAGTAGAGTATGTTTGTGTGTGTGTGTCTGGATTATGACATTTAAATGTCAAAAAGTAGCACCTACACTTAAGGTGTAGTTGATTAATTCCATGGCAAGAATAATTAGGTATGTGATTTTTTTATTATTTGCAGATTAATTTTTCTGTTTTTACTTGAGGACATTGCATTTTAAATACACTACTTTTACTTTTTTATTGAAAAAAGTTAATAAATCAAACAAAAACCAATGTTTTTTTTTATCAAACTACAGCTATTATTCATTTTATGATTAGAAAACATTCTTAATTGAGAAATATCGCATCTTTGTCATTTTTTA
Organism: Jordanella pulchra; assembly: GCA_034780135.1. Lineage (NCBI taxonomy): Eukaryota > Metazoa > Chordata > Actinopteri > Cyprinodontiformes > Cyprinodontidae > Jordanella > Jordanella pulchra. The sequence goes on along the minus strand of JAUZNJ010103984.1, from coordinate 8,659 downwards.
TGTCTATTAACTAAACCTAACTGGGTCAACATGGCTCACACAAACAAAGGGTACAGAGGTGAAGTAGTATCCAGCCTACTCATGTAGAGTGTCCTTAGTGCTGTCTGGGAGATCAATATAAGTTGGACTTCTTACTGACACTTTAAGGTTGGCATTAAAATTTGAGTCCTTTAATTGTGGCTCATGTGTTGCATGATAAAATCTTCCTTTTTTCCCTCCTTTTTTTCTGTTTTCCTCTGAAATGCCCCTTGGGAAGACTGTAGAAGGAATCAGGTAAAAGCAAGAATGTTCTTTGGAGAGATTAATTCCCAGGAGACAATAAATTATGTAGGGCAGAAGTATAGTCATCCAGCAGTTGCTTCATAAACCTCCAAGTCTGTTTTACATTTTAACAAGGCATAAAGTACTCTGATTATTCAGAAGAAGCAGATAAAAGTTTTTTTTTCTTCTAAAGTTAGTATAGGGAAAATAATCATAAAATTAACTTCACTTTGTTAGAAATTCTACTTTTACTGCTAATTGCTTGTGCAACATAGATTGTGTGTATTTGCTTAATCCCCACCTTTCTGCACAGCTATAAGCACTTTTTCCTAACAATAATAAGCTCACTGGGGGATTTATGAGATTATTGCAAGACAAGTCAAAAATGTGCTAAATGGATAATGGCAAACCTGAGTGCTTTGTGTGCTTGTCATGATTATGAAGCGTGGAACTACAGAATATTTAAACAGTTCAGAGCTTTGCGCTTGTGCGTCTGATCTTTTATTAATTTGTATGACCCCAGGATGAGTCTGATCACAGTGGGCTACTTTGAAGTGACCAAGTTGCCATGTAGACTTTGCAGTTCTGGACAAAGTCTTGCATGAAACTATAAGCCAATCTTTAAATCATCTTTTTTAATTAGGTGACAGACACTAATCTGTGGGAACAAAAATTGTATTACTTTCGCTCAACACAATACCCACCTCCAACAAACACATCCTCCATGACCAATTCTTTCTCTCTCTCTCTCTCCCTCTCTCTCTCTCTTTCACACATACACACACACACACACACCAAGAGCATTAGGAGGAAGGAGGGGGAGATAAATCAGCAACTAATGAGGTCTAGAGAATGAGAAGCAGGTCCTTCAAGGCACTTCCATCTATGATGCAGTCTACCATGCTATTACAATCTGTATGCATGTGTGTGTCTGTCCGCTCTCGTGTGGCTTGTGTATGTATGAGCTGCAGCTCGCTCTGACCTCTGGGTGACATGGCGGGGGGCTAAATAAGGCTAAGAGGAGGGCAGGAATGGTGGGGGTTTGGGCGTCTGTGACAAAGGAGCCTCCAAACAAACATGACATGTGCTTTTTCCTGCTGCCATTCAGCTGTCTGACCTCCTGTCAAAATCCTGAATCGGCTCTCACACCACAAACACCTCAGAGAAGTGTTAACATAGCCTTACATAAGCCAACCCAGCACAGGGCGCTCTAAGCGTTCACTCACAGACATCCTACGCAGGTCAACGAGAGAAGGAGGGTAGAAAGAAGGCTTGTTGTTATTATGTGAGAAAAACATGGATGGAAAAGTTTTAGAGATGTTATAGAATGATACGTTAACTTGAAATATTAAAATGCTGTAAATTTGTGTAACATTCTCATGCTTAAACCTTTATGACATGTTTGTAAACTCATAAAAGCATAACTCAGGTGAAATATGAAGCTCTGTTGAAGTAGAGTAAAACATATTCACAAGGGTAGAATGTACTGTTTTTAGGATTAAAGTTTAGATCTATATCCAAACTCGGGCAATAAAATTGACAACTATGCCAGTTGGTTACTAGTATGTAGACTACAAAAGGTTGTGTGGCTTATGTACTAATGACCGGCTGATTTTTCTTTTGTCTGATGGCAGAAAAAAGTGTCTGATTGATGGGAGGTTTCACTTTCCTTTTCTCACCTGTTGCTGCAGACTGTAAAACAGCTGGCTGAAAAAAGGCAACATCATTAATCTTTCGATGAAAAGTTTTAAAAATGTTGTCTTGAGATATTTCTCAGCATAATGTGATCATGGCGTGGATACTGCACTGATCTGGTGGTGGCAGCATCATACTGTGGAAACGTAACCCATTGTTTATATTAAGGTAACACTGTATTAAATATGCATTTGGGAGGATATGAGCAGCCTATGAGTTATACAGCAGACCTCCTTTGTATCAGAAAAGTAAAAGAAATATGAAAAATATTGTCATAGGAATATATACATTCTTTTACTATTTTATTGGTATTATGAGCCCTTAGGTTCATAACTGTTTGTCAGAGTTTTTCTCCAGATGCCTTGAAACTGTGGCTTTACTCAAGATTATCACAAGTATTTTTTTGCCACAATTTTGTATTTTCTTTGTTATTTCATCCAGTAAATAAATATTTAGATAAAAGTGAAGTGTTGAAGCTGTTGCTTGGGAAAGAGAATTTTTCATTTACGCTATATGCAAACTTCCAGAAATTTCTTGCCTTTACTTGTGAGTGTTAAGGGAAAAGTGTTGCAGAAAATTATTCAGTGTCTTCTTTATTTTAATTGCTAATTATGACCAGTCTCTTCTGAAATAAAAGAATTTCAGCTTACATAAAAGAATGAGAACAAATGACGCTAGACTGATATTGTCCTGTCAAATTGAAATTTGTTTGCTAAAGTAAAGTGGCAAAGAATATAAAAGTCAGGATTAAAAAAAAAGAAAAGAACATAAAAAAACAGCTGATTAATCATTCCCAGACAGTGTCGGGATGGACTATTAAATGCGCTAACCACTCTCTTCTCTGCCTTTAGTGCCTCCTTTCCTCCTCCTCTTACTCTCCATCTCATCCCTCAGTCACTGAGGGACTAATTATCAACTTTTTTTTACTTTCCATAAAACAGCCACAGTTTGTTGGAGTGCCGTGTCCGAATACTCAAATGGAAACCCTGAGGTCCCACTGAATACATTGTTTCATTTGATGGCTGATCATGCTAAATCCACCAAACGCACACACATAGCCATATCCCCCCCCCCCCTTACTCGCACACCTCACACTCTTTCACAAAACCCCTGAAATCTCTACTGTGCTTTTTAATTAGACCCAATAAGCTCTGTGTCTCTGCATGTTCTTTCACACACTTTTACAACCCTTACAATCAACTTGCTCTAGGGACACATGCAGACACACAAATTGCAAACCTTAATCACATTGTACATACACTCGGTCAAAGATTCCTTCTTCATTATTCCACTCCGATCAGAAAACTGCCTCACAGGGTGGACGATCTGTTGTGTAAAAACTCATAAACGGTGTCAAAGTTCGCATTGATTTGCAAACCAACAGATACGGGACAAATTTTATATTCTGTGAGCGGTTAAGGAAATAGAAAACATGTCAGTTTCTTACATGTTTATCAGGTAAATTTCAAGGATAAAAACTATTTAGTGTAAATATTGTAATTACATATATACATTGTTCTTAAATGCACATACTTCTGTTATGTTTGTCATATAAAAGTGAATCTAGCATTTTGGGGGATGCTCTATTAAAACAAAGAAAAGATATTCACCTTTGCAAACCTTAAACTAAACATTTTCTATATCTTGGTGCTTCCCCATTAACCTATTGCCTATAACTAATCTTTAATTTTTAACAGAATTCTCCTTTATATTGTTAACAAGCAACACATGCCAAAATAATCCTTCATTTTCCTGCATTACACTTTCATTGCTCAAATCAATAACCAGTCACATGCTGTCAGTGCACACTCTGACTTTCAAACCCTTTGCGTTTTCTGTTGGCTCACGAAATAGCACATAAAAGTCCTAAGTCATAAACCTTGTTGAGTGAGCTGTCAGTAAACCTGGACAATTAAACGTGAGTGGAAGATGAACAAGTTACTTCCCTTAGATGGGAACTTAGATCTTCGTTCACCGAGCCTATCAAAGCTGATTCCCCTTTTACTGCAGCCGCAATGCTTCAAAGAGTTCGCAGTTGAACTTGTGTCCCAGCTTGGTTATCTTTATTGCACCCTACTGGGCTGTAATCAAGTCAACAGTCCTCGCAACAACTTTAATTATTATTATTGAGCTCATCTAGGCTCCAACAGCAGTTGAGGTGTTGACAGAAAACTAAGTGACCTATTTCTATCAAGTTCTGACTTAGCCGTTGCCTTAATTCATATTGATAAAGTATATTGTTGCCCGTGTGTTGAAATAAAATCCTCTATGTGTTAAAAAAGAAAGCAAAGAGGGCAGCAGGTGCATTTAAAACAGATAAAGGCGAAAGGGCAAGGAGCAATGGCCGCATGGTCAACAGTGCTACATAACCACACTTTTATCAGTGTTGTGTTTTACTGTATTAATATGTAAGCTCTGCTTTGTGCTAGAAAAAAAAACAACAGCTTTTGGCCCTCTGTATCATCTTGGTGTGATACATTTATGCGGCTCACAAACACACACTTACTTCAGCTCACTCCAGTGATGCTCCGCTATCAACAACTCAGCTGCCGGTGTGTATTTTCTTTTTCTTTAAAATAAAGTTCTGCTTCCCTATTAGACATTTACTGTCCCCATTTATGTGTGATAAAGAAACAAACAACTATGCCTTCTCTCTGAAAATCACAGTCCCACATTTTTTTTCAGTCACAACAGGGGAATTCCCTGCTCTTTAAAAACAAGCTATGGAGATATTAGAGGCAATAACATACATACATAGCATTTTGGACAGCATAGTAAAATCTGCGTTCAAATGCTGGCCAAGGCCTTAATGCATAGAGTTCAATGTTATCCCACCACATGTGCGGATTCTCTGGGTACTCTTTTTGGGTGCTAATCCCTTGCTACCACAGGATGTTAGTTTAATTTTGAAAGGCTACTCTAAATTGCCTTCAGAAATGACTGCGTACAAGCTTAGCTGTTGGTCAATTGCTCAGGGTACACCTCTATATCATCCAATGACTACTGGAGATAGGCATTCACCCAACCCCCTGCCTTTAAGTAGCATCAAATTTTCTATTGGGAATTGTGATGCCTAAAAAGAATCTGTTAGAGTCTGACTCAATGAAGAACCATACAGTGTATATTTATGCACACAAGGCAATTATGGGGTGTTATATACTTAATGTGACAGATTTTCTATGTGCGACAGTGGCGTTGGATACAAGTTTACCCTGTAACCAAAGAGTTGTCGGTTCAAGCCCTGGCTTGGGCAAGAGACTCCCCCCTATATTGTCAACTGATGATGGTAAGATGACCTGGTGGCACTTATGTACGGGAGCCTTGCTTCTGTCAGTGAGCCTCAGGGTAGTTTGCAACCACCAGTGTGTGAGTGAATGAAAATGTAACGTGAAGCACATATAAGTATCAAGTCTCCTGGCCTGAAAAAGCAGTATATAAGTACAGACCATATACAGTTTGTAGCATTGTCACCTGCAAGAACGGGCTTGATTCCCAGCCTAGGATTTTTCTGTTTGGAATTTGGCTGCTCTCCCCATGCATGTGTGGGTTCTCTCTGGGTACTCTGGCCTTCTCCCCAGCCCAAAACATGACTATTTGGTGAATTGATGTCTTTATATTGCCATTATTGTAGGTGTTTGCTTGTGTGTGCATGGTTGCATGTCTCTTTATTGCCCTGAGATGGACTGGCATCCTGTCCAGGGTGTATCTTGCCTTTCATGCACCAGCCCTACTGTGAACCTCACAGAAAAGCGGAGGAAGATGGATGGCTGCCCAAAAATATCAACATTGGTATTAATACAGAAAAAAAAATCTATTTTTTAAGTGAGGCCTTAGAAATGTTTAAACCAAACAAGAAATCAGAGTTACTATAAAAAACTAAAAAAATAAAATAAAATAAGCAACTGGATAATGTGTTTGAAATCAATTTGGGACAAATAATTCAAAGATGATTCTACAGGTATGACTGTCAACATTCTGCTGCAGAAGATATGTAAACTTGATGCATGCTGCATAAGTCAGTATATACATTGTTGTTTTTTTATCATTATGTGCTGTAGTTACCTTCACTAGATGAACTAGGGGATACCAAATTTTACTTTACAAACAAACTGTCTCTTCAACTCTTATTTAAAGTGTCATAATAACAGAGGTTATAGATTTAATACGATTTTTATAAATAAAGTCAGCACATTGGCAAGACCATACCTCAAAGCCATGATATTTTAGAGGTGAGATCAGGGGTTAACAGTGTAAAACATTATTCTTAACAATAATTTTTTTATCAACTTTTGTTGAGTGATGTCAGGATGTTGTCTTGCCTCCCCTAAACCATTTTAATCATTTAAATGAGGCCTTGTTAATATCTAAGCAGAGTCCATTTTTAACTTTAACACTTGATGCTATTTCACCATTGCACAGTTCTATTCTGTAGCAACATGCCCTCAAGCTAACATACTACCACATGTCTAGAGGCCAAACATCCTAGATTCTACCAGTGCATAATTACAAGTGGGTCCTAGCTCAAGAAAACAGGCCATTTAAGGGGACAGGCTGTTGTCAGCATGTCAGAATAAAGCATTAGGACTCAATTTTCCCACCAACCCATCAAACCCTCTCTTTAAGCCTCTCAGGGGGGCAAAAACTATCCAGCAATGAAGGAGAATTATGCAGGGACTGCCCAGGTGGGGATATATTAAGTCAGATTTAAAACCTTTCACTGACACCATGGCTATTGTTGTTACGCTAAACAGGTAGCGGGTGGGTGAGTTATGTCGCCCAAGGATGGGTCGTGGGCTTGATGGACTGGTATTGGTGGTGGTGGGGTGGGGGGCAACGCAAGACATTAAGCAGTAGAGAAATATGCCTTAGGACTGATAAAATAAACAAGAGGAAAGGTGCTCCGAGCAGAAAGGATCCTCGCCCCTCTCATTGCCTATGCCGACTGGAAGGTGGTAGGGATTTATTTTGAGCTGAACGGGGAGTAAATTTACACCCTGAATTAGTTAGAGTTTTAAAAGATGTGCACAGATACGGAGGCTTCTATCAATGTGGATAAATATTAAAAGGATAGCTAAGTTTTCTAGACATGAAGTTACATCTATTACTACCTTTTGATAATTACTCTTTCATGAGATGATCTGAACTATTCCTTGCTATCAGTGCAAAAACAAATAAGTTATTTTATTCGGAGTTGCCGTGAATCCGTGAGTTACAATCACCGTGTGAAAAACTGTATTAAAATAATCATTACATGCATTTTTGACATGCCACAGACAGACTGGGGTAATTTGAAAAAAAAAAAACAAACAAACAAAAAAGAAAAAAAAAAAACTCATTGTCTCAGCTCTATGAAAATCCAATTGCCAGAGGGTTACTAAGAGACTTGAATCAGCAATGAACTCACTGCTTAGCCCTCCCCGTTCCCCCCAGATCTTCCCACCTTCGCTTCTTACTGCCCCCTGATTTAGCCCCCCTCAGAGGTGAAAACAAAATCCTCTCAAATGAGCTGGCCTCGGACAGAATGATACACCCACAGGTCTCTGCTCCTTCCACCTCAGTAATGCTCTCTGGACTGAGCCCTCTGCACCTAAATTTCACCTATCTACACAGCTGCAAGTCCTGCATACAGCTAATGACAGATGATTGACTGGTATGTATCCAATTAACTGCAATCAGGATTATATGTTACAAATTTTGGTAAAAAAATTGTGGAGGTAATCCTCTTAGTTTACCAAAAAAAAAAACACCAAAGAAGAATGAATTAAAAAAGAATCCTGGGAGGTGACTCTTCAGGCTCAAGGTGACTTTACCTTGTAATTCATTTGTTCCTGTCAGTAACAGTTCAAGAAGGCAGATTCGTGCATGTTGTTGCTTACCCATCTGTCAGTCTCAGTTCTTGCGTGTGAACCTTATTTACATTCAACACACTTTTGCACCCGTCGGCTAATTACACACAGGGTTTGTAAGGCTATGCTGGGAGGGTATGAGGAGAAGGGGGTGGGGATGGGGTGTTGGGGCATGTCAGCCTTTCTTGTTTATGATAAAGTGACAGAAAATCATTTGGGGGTCAAGTGCCCCCCCGGCCGTCTCCCTCCACTTTCAAAACCTCCACTGCCCCGAAAACTCCTGCAACAGCGCAAAAGGTGCATGGTGTGGGAAGCCTCCCCTTTAATGAGACCATTAAAGGGCCTGTGTCCCAGTCAATAGATTTCTCTCATTCTTTCTTTGACAAATTTGGATTAATAATTCAGCGCCAAGCGCCCGGGGATGTATATTTTCAGCATGAAGGACAGTAAATCCATAGCGGCGGTCTTCCCCTACTCCTCCACCACTCTGTCTCTTAGTACTTCATTTTCTCTCATTTCACATCTGTACACCTTTTCACTCCTTTCTCTAGTGATGGAAAAAGCCATCATATAGTGTGCTGACTAGAGACAGATTGTGATACATATTTGTCACCTCTTTGTTTTCATTTTTATTGAGGTATACCATAATTATGTACCAATGCCAACTGCAGAAATCTCTCAGTAATTAGAAAGCAACCCTGCCTTTTGTCAGTGTACAATATAATCAGCTGGTTCATTCCCAAATGATGGACTATAAAAAGGTTTCTCTTGTATAATACAAGAAACATCTGGTGATGGGTAAAAATAAAGAGCTTTCTTAAGAACTCTGCAACCTTGTTGCAAATCATAATGAAGTC
>JAUZNJ010103973.1:0-20851 GCA_034780135.1 Jordanella pulchra | reverse complement strand
CGTCGCTTCTGTCTGCCTGCGCCCTGTATCTGTTCACCTGTCAGTTCGTGTTACCTCGCGTAAGTTCAGTGCTACCGGTTGTAAGTGGATCCTGTTGCCGTGCTGCCTGTTCTGAGGACACATCACCTGTAACCCTGTTCCTGGACTCTGTGTTTATTAAACCTCTTGTTTTCCACTACAACCTGGTCCTGCCTCTGCCTCACCACCCATCAAACAACCGCATCATGACAGATTCGAACCTGGGTCGCCCGCATCGAGGACTAAGGCCTCCATACATGGGTCGTGCACGCTAACCACTACACCACCTGCACACCCCGATAAAGATAAATTTAAGAAATATGAGAAACAGACAGATGGAATTCACAGCATCATTTGCAAATTTTCGGCTGCAGTTGTTTGAAGCTATCACTTTAATTCCTACATTTATTGTATTTTAAGATGAAGACAAACATCTTAACAGGCTGCAGGGAGGCCATGTTGAAGCCTGCTTGCGGCTTTCAGTAAATGGACCAGATGTCTCCCACTTTCCATCCACAAACACGCTAGACTTCTTCTTCCAGATTGATGCTGCAACAAAAGCTGCACACTTTGTCAAGAACTGATAAATTCAATATTAGGTCATGTTTTTATTTTTACAACTGGTCAATCGTGCTTTGTTAATATTGACTGTTACGTTCACCTAATAAAAAAACAATCAATTGCTATATTGCTGTTGTGAAAAAACACATAAGAATCCTGTTTTCTTCAGTGTGTGTGTCAGATATAGGCTGCACTGCTACCCACAACTCTCTCATTCTTGGTTTAAATTAATCTCCCTTTACTTAGAGCAAAGACTAACTTTCTTTTCCAGCAGAGAAACACAGAGTTCATTAAAAAAAAAGGGCTTTCTGTTTTGCCACCTGAAAATTTTACATCTGCTGTCTGTGTTTTTTTTTTAAGTTTGGCTAAACTCAACCAAAGTAAAATATTTAAAGTTACAACCCTCTGATAAATATATCCATTGAGGATAGTGTTTGCTTCCCACAAGTAGAAAGGGACTGAAATTTCAACCTCTTTCTCTCTCCTTAAACTTGTAGTCTGTAATAGCAGATGGCTGCTCACACTGAGGCTGGTCTCGGTCGAGGTTTCTTTCTGTTAAAGGGAAGTTTTTCCCTCTTGACTCGCTACATGCATGCTTAGTATGAGGGATTGCTGCAAAGTAAATGACACAATGCAAGCGACCGTCTACTGTTGCTACACACAAGATGAGTGGAGCGAGAGCAACAAGTCAGACACTCAATACCATCTGTTTGGTTTTATTAGATGGAAACTTTTAACACATTTGAAAAATAAACTGAATTTTACTTTACTGTTCGATAAGGATTAAACCAAAATATATGTACTTTACTTGGAGTTTGTCTGTATGACTTGACTAATTTTGAAGATGAAGTTTGGTTTCAGTTAGCATAGTATGAAAAACTAAACCGAATTAAAATTACTGTAACTTAAGCAACAAAATCAGCAGAAGCAAGGGGCTGAGCTAAACTAACTTTTTTTATTCCTCCCTATAACACCTGTAGTTTCAAAAGGAGCTGTAAAAAACATATGTTAAAAAAAGGCTTTGCAGGAATTAGAGGGCTAAGGTTACGGTACTCAAAGTGTGCAATTATCAGGTTTAAATTAGAGATCAATCAATACAAGTTTTTTAAGAGCAAAGCGAAATATTTTTTTGACATCATTTTTTTTCAGTCCCGATATGTCCCGCCTTTTGTTTGGGGTTTATTGTTGGGAGCCGATATTGCTTTTTCTTCCTCCATTTATATGATATAAATGACACAATGATAAAAATGTTACACAAGTCTTAATTTAAACAACAACAACAAAAAAACATTTAGTAACAAATCAAACTAAACATTAACAATGGATAGCAAATGGAAGGGGCGGCATGCATGTCCTTCATGTGACCTCAAGCATGGATGCTGATGCACTAATTTAACAACTGCAAAAACAAAGGTCCACTGCAATAAACTAAATATTGCATAAAAATAAACTACAATCTACTTTAAATCTACCAGAAAAGCTTTAAAGTGCAGTTATTTTAAGTTTAGCCATTTATTTTACTGTACAATCGAATTTTATAACGCTATAAAAAATGTATTCACACACTTATTCAATTAATTTCAATAAATGACTCAGTTTGTCCAATGTCATATAAAAATATTTAAACTTTAAAGGAAATGTAAAAATATCTAGGGCTAGTGATAATCAATGTATATGTGTTTGTTTTTCTGTAATATGTAAAGAAAGGAAAAAAGGGAAGATTTTGATAATGTATAGATGTTTATGGTGCTCTGAAGCAGAGAAAATGATTACTCAGGATGTGAGATGTTCACTGTGTTCATCAGACTGACAGCCTATGGGAAGAAACACTTGTCAGTTTTTCTTAAATAGTGCTCAGTAATGCCAACCTGAGGTTAAAACTCTAAACCAGGGTTCTCTCATCTTCCTACAGTAACTCTGAAACCCTCTCCTGTTTAAAAACTCAGCTCTAAATTATTTTATCATCACCTTGACACGGGGTCAATAACTTGCAAATATGCTAATAATAATGTTTTTGTTTTCATAGTTCATGCACACTGATGATCAGCGAGGGAGAAGATTTCCCTGGAAAACAGCAGCTGTATAATTGACTGCTTAGATGCTGCATGATTTATCACTTAAGAATATTCAGTCTTTAACAACTTCAGTTTCTTTTTCATGTTCTCTGCCATTAATTCATATCAGTCAAACTCAAACAAACCTGCATGTTAAAATAGGATTTACTAAAACAGTATAGATCTGCTGCTCACCAGGGGAATGTAGTCTTTGTTCTCGTTTTCACTCTCTCCTATTGAATCACCGGACTTGCTGTGAGTTCGACACATGAATCCTTTGGCGGCTCGGGTCAGTAGGCGAGTCCTGCTGAGGGCCAGCCTGGTAGAGGAGAGTAAGAGAGGAGTTATCTGAAGACGTGTATAAACATTTGAACTCAAAAGATGAAGAAATCAATAACACTTAATAGACTTCATAAATGAGTAATAAAATATACATTGTCCGTAATTGATTTTTGATTATTAATAAACTTAATAATCTAAACAAGATAATTAATGACATATGAGACATGATAAAGGTCTGTGATTTATAGGTTGCTGCCAACATATTCAAACTTTATGGCAATAATTAAATGTGTAATGCACTTTAAATTCTCTAATGCTACATGATGGGGGGGAAAAAAGAGAGAACATTACTCCGTCAGGGTCGCGGTGGGGCCAGTCCCTATCTCCAGCAGCCTATGGGCGAAAGGCAGCACACACCCTGGACGGGTGGTCTGTCACAGCGCAGCACAGAGACACACAATGACATACAACCATGCACACAGACACACCAATACCCAAGTACAATTTAGAAAAGCCTGTTAACCCAACAGTCATATTTTTGGACTGTGGGAGGAAGCTGGAGTTCCCAGAGAGAACCACCGCATGCATTGGGAGAACATGCTAACACCATACAGAAAGAAACTAAAGCAGCAGGTAACTTTTATATTATCTGTTGAACAGTTTTACAAAGTCCTACTTTTAATTTTATCAACTTTATGTTTATTTATTTGTTCTTATGTTTGTTCTTACATATATTTAAAAGAATTAATTCAAATATCGGGGGAAAAAAAGAAAAATTTTAAGACATCTCCCTCTCTCTCTCTCTCTCTCTCTCTCTCTCTCTCTCTCTCTCTCTCTCTCTCTCTCTCTCTCAAAAATGCTAGAAAGGTTTTATATATTTTACAGATTATCAGTAAAAACATGCAGCTGCGTTTTTCAAATGATTAGAAACCAGCACTCTATAATCATTTAGCACTCTGACATATAGTTATTCCAACCACTGATAGACAATATACATCTATGTGTAATTCATATTTATTCTATATTATTATATACACCATATTAATTTCTCAAGACTGTGCACTTTACACTGATGTCAATTATTACACATAGACATACATAGTTAAATATTTCAAAATTCTTCACCTTTTTCTGCCCTTTCTTTGCACTGATATCGATGGCTTTAAAAGTCATTGTACCTTATATAATGACAATAAAGGTATTTGGATTTAGATAGTCATTGAAATAAGTTTATCTGAAGAAATGAATAAAAAACATTTTTGAGTTTAAGTAGGTTCTTATGAGCAACTGCAAAAGTCTTCAGGAAAACTTTAAAAGAGATGAAGGAGCTGGAAGCCACTGCTCCCAGCTTCCTGTGTGTTCCTATGGCAGCTGATGACACAGACAGAGGTATATATATCTGCAAATACCTGACACTGTCTGATATTAATTCAATCTGGCTACAAGATGCTAGAAACAGCCGAATTTGAAACTTCCTCACAGTGCGACGTCAGACTTCAGAGCTACAACCAAAGATTTCTACACAGTTTTCATATTATCCTTATCTTTCTTCTGCGATGGCTGGAAAATCATACATTGTATAAAGTCCATCAAACTTTGTTTATGTCATTAAGGCATTTTGAAAGTGGGATTTGTTGAAGAGTGTGACAACAGTTCCAATACAAAGAAATCTTCCTAAAGGCAGAGATGCTTAAATTAGACTAACATTTTGAAAAACAAAATGTCTTGGTAACCAGCCTCACAATATTGATTATGGCTATAAAATGTCAGCGCCTCCACCTAATGGTTTAAGAGCAGATACATATAAACCTCTGGCTCTGGTTTGTATCTCTAGAGTTTAGTGTTGAGGGTGAAATCCTCGCGTTTGTGCCATGCTTGCTGTGTGGCTTAAGAGAAAAACACACTTGACAACCAAAACTGCTCATCATAATATGCGGAGCCTCTTAAGTTTAGAAAATCATCTGACAATTTGTCATATGAGCCAGCCTTAACTTGTACATTCTAAAAAGTAACTGTGGCAGGAAAAATATCTGTTTCCCATATAATCCCTTCATAATATTTGATTTACTTTTATTTCAGTTTATCTTGATTTGACAGGGACAATGCAAACAAACACAGAGACAAAACAAAGCAAGTCACTCAAGTGGTGCACATCAAGTTTATAGGTAAAGCTAATCTTACTTTTTTTAAGTATCTGCTCACACCAGACATCATTTAAACGTTGGTTTTAAGGCTATATCTGGTTGGTCCATCATGATTTAGTCCAGAAATAGTTGTTTGGGTGCTCTGACTTTGTCCGATTTTAGTCCAACAATAGACATTGAAAACTGGATTATTAAAGTTGTTTCAGCAATCTGAAAATGACGGCTTTTGACCTCTCACTTTTCAACCAAATGTAGACGTAATTTCGGCTTTTCAATGTCTTTTCAACCTATTTTTCCTCGGTGGCCGTGCACAACTGCAAGGTTACACAATGTCTGAGGGAGAGGAAGTAGGGAGTGTTTTGGATAGCAAATAATTGATTTCATAACAAGCCAGACTCCTTCTCAGGGTTTATTCATAACGTTTTACTATTTTCCTCAACGGTCAGTAGTAGTTTTGATTAACTGTATGCTAACCTTCATAGTTTTCCAGCAGGATTTTTAGCTATAGTTGGTAATGCTGTTCAGAAACACTATTTTTATAGAGAGTGAAATGGTCCTTCTATCCTGAGAGTAGTCAATACCTTATGTATTCAGAAAACGGAATGAAAAAAATCAGACATCTGTGAGGGGCGTTAGCCTTTCCCTGCCATTCGGTCTGATGGAAAAAAAAACAATCAGATGCCTTCATCTCTGTCCCTCCTCCTCCTCACACTCATCAGGTTTGGCTGTTAACAGAATTATTAACAGCACCTCTTCGCAAAACTCGTGAGGTAAGTATTGCTAAAAATAACATGGTAAAGCTTGTATGGTTAGCATTACTAAACTTAGCAGGCTACCTTAAAAGCTACAATAATAATAGAGTTTATTTAACTCTGCAACACTACCAACCATCGCTTTAAGTTAGTGGAGGAGCTTTTGTATAGTCAGGGCGGAGCATCAAGCTGTGTGTTATAATCTGTCTTGTCTCTCATATTTGCAAAGTTAATACAATGCAGGCTGAGATAATTACCATCAATCTCCTTTATTTAAGTAAATTGCAAAGTTGAATACTTTTTTCATACGATGGTAGCATTGGGGTTCTGAGAGGGTAATCAGTGAATTTGGGAGAATAGCTTAAAAAATGTTTAACTCCCGATAAAGCATCTCCTAGAATAAAAAAGCGCTCTCAATATGTTCTGAGAAAATACAAGAAAAAAAAAATCCTTTCAGTTCTAAGAAAGAACCAGGTGTCCTAACCTGTAAGATAACCTGCTCTAAGAGAGTAACCGCTAAATTTAAGCACATTAACTTATGATTTTTGACCCCAAGTTCCTGGTGAAGGAACTTTAAAGCTATGCAGTTACAGGGTACTTTTAGTGAGGAAGGTTGACATTTTTTCATGTCACAATGTAGCAATGCAGCATGACGCCTTTATTTGCTTGGAAACATATTTTTTCTGTTACAAAGAAAAACTGGTGACTTATAAAATAATCCCTGGATACTTCAGGAGCACATTCCCAATGTCCCAACAGGCCGGAACAGAGTGAAAGTCTGTTTACAGCAATCTCTGATCTATCTGTGTTTGCTCAATAAAAGGAGCTAAAATAAAAGTAGACGCCAGCTGAACTCTAATCACCCACCTGGCAGAAAATAGACTCTCCGCTGATTTTTGTGATTGGTCAGATGTCACAGATGGACTCCTCTGTGGGGCAACTTGGAGAAAAGAGCCAGACGGACGCAGAGTTAGTAAAATGAGAGGTCTGTCTATAATCTTTCACCATCTGTCAATTAATAAAACTGTGAGACAGGAGATGTAACAGCGATGACAGCAAACATTCGGTACACTCCAGCATCTGTCTCTCTTCTCCAGGTGCTTTGTGCCGTCATCGTACTCATGTTACAATTCATCAACACGAGGCAAAAGTAAAGTCTGCCAACCTCTATAAAGAAGATGAACTGTGATGTTAATGAGCCGTTGTTCCATATTTGGTAGAAATGCAGCCGTATGAGCCTGTAACTAGTAACACCCTCCCAGATGTTACAAATCAAAGGTCTTAGTGGCAGAATATTGAGGAATAGCAGCACTTTTGCTGAGCGGCTGATGTGCTTACCCTCTGTGAAGCTGCATTTCTCCCAGCCGGCGGAGGAGGGGGTGCTGCATGGAGAGACGCCATCCTCTGCATCTGAGACACAGAACAAGAGAAAAGGCTTTTAATTATGTTTTAGTTTATAAAACATAATATTATATGTGGGGAAGAAAAATGAAGTGCATGAAAAAAAATCCAGCATTATATGAATCTGTCACTTTGCTTGATGTGAGCTTGTTTTTTTATTTTGAGGATTGGTGCATTACATACATTTCAAGTTTTATAACCAACAGTGACACTAAAAGTAGGATTTTGTCAGATTTTCACACCATCTTCATCAGATTTAGGCGGCATTGAAGAAAAAGGCAAACGATACCTAAATCATGTTCCAACAGGATTTGTTTTAACGATTTCTTAGAAAAACAAATGAACAGAAACAGCATTTCCATCTATTTTGTGAGCTAATTAAAAAGAAAACTGACATTCCAAGGTCAGCCAAGGCTAAATGAACTTGTAAATAAGAAATGAACTGATATTTCATTGACTAGTCGGGTTTGTATAATTTTGCTTTGAATCTTTATGTCTTTAAATCTCCTCCATATCCATGGCATCTGGGGTATTTTTGTAAACAGGCATATGCTCCAACATCACTTGCCCACACCAGCTCGTGCTGTTGCTATGCCATCACTGAGGATACTTCTGAAATGTTGCACCCTCCTGCTAAAGTTATTTATAAAACTCTGAAAGTTATTTGAAAGTCAAAATGTCTTACAGCTCTTAGAGAAACATTTAGGTTTCAGATGAAGGATGGCTTAAACTGACAAAAATTGTGAGAATAACAGAAACAGTGCATAACTATTTATACTGATAATAACTAAAATAATAACTGAGAACTAGAAGGAACTTGATGAATGGTTTTCAAAATATTTATTGGTAAAAATCCCAAAAATACGTTATGCATTCAAAGTTGGTTCTAGCCGGGGGCCAATAGGGCCCAGTGCCCCTAGAGAACTGATCCAGGCCCCTGTTATGGCTCCTGCACTGAAGACAGAAGGAAAACATTCACTGAAACCATGATACAATTTTTATGAATTAATGACGTATTCTGTCACAGTAACCATAAATGATTGGTCCCTCGGACCAGTTTATTTATTTTCCATTCCAGTGTTGCTTTAAGAGGCATTTAAAAATCAAGGTGTTGCATTTAGTCCTATACTGAGATTGGATCACAGCTGTCAAATGGTAGATCAGGGGTCTGCGACCTGTAGCTGCAGAGTTGCAAGTGGCTCTTTGGCTCACTTATGATGTTAAATCAGAGGTTTTTAACCCCTGGTCCTTAGAGCCCACTGACCTGTAAGTGTTAGATGTGTCTTTGCCTCAGCACACCTAAATCAAGGGACACAGAGGTCTGTTAATTACCCATTTATTTAATTAAAACATTCTGGTCAGTGGGTCCTGAGGACACAACTTAAGACCTCCGTATTAAATGATGAATAAATACTCTGCCTTTATTTTTCTTTGCCCTCATGAAAAGAGCAAAAAAAAAACAAACAACAACAACGAAAAAGAAACACCAGGCCCCACCTTGGCCCAAGTCGTAAATTTGGTAGAGCCAAGGCTTCATGCATTTCTACTCAGCGTGGGCCTAAATTAATGGCGGGCCAAGGGTGGCCTTGGCTTTCCTTAGCCACTCATTGGCCAACCCCACCAGGGGAGTTGTTTTTCCCACGTGGACGTAATTCACCGTCTCCAGAACAGGTAGTTCCTCTCTAAACCAGAGGGTGGAAGCAGTGATGCTCTCTAGTGGAATATTCTAATTTGTTTGACATTTTAATTGTGCTCCAGGGGATAACGCAAAAATATGTCTCTGTAAGTCATCTAGGATCTGTTACTCAAATAAGTGCATCAATGTGCACTTTTTTGAGTAACTGTGCATGTGTAAGACCATCCTACCTGCTCCTCAATCATCATGTGAAAGAATCTCTCAAATACTGTCTAATATTATTTCTTTCTTCTGAGGCCTTCTTCTTTTTCTTCTGAAATTGAAAGAAAGTTTGTTTCTCTCAACTCAGCCATTTTTAAAGTATTCAGAGGTGAGAGCAGAGGAGCTACAACCAAAGCTAACTTTACATAAATACTAGAAGTGCACATACACAGCAAGAGCATCGGAGTTAGGCGAGGTGGACAACTGAACTGCAGTCATCAGAATCAGCTGCTAATGAAGACATTCAAATGACTTGGTTTGATCAAACGCTTGTTACATGTAAACACACATCATGATCAGATCATTATATTTAGTGTCCATCTAAACAGAGATTTTGGATTTCCAATCAACCAAGGCTTAGATTTGAACAGGCAAATTTTGCAAACTTTGAAGAGGCTGCAGAGGTTGAAGAATGTACGGGCAGGACACTATTACCCATGCTCGCTTCATGCGCTACTGGCATTTAGCAAAGCCTAAGAACAAGTCATTCCTATTTCCAGTTTGCTGGTCACACGAGACTAAAAGTGAACGTTTTAATTATTTGCCAAATACCATGAATCTTACACTGCACTACTACTGTTAAAATGCTGAAAGCCTAAGTTGTTTTTAAAGAGCTATTATGGATTGTTCTAATGATACTGCCACCTGTGGCCAAAACACTGAACTGCAGCACTCTTCCGTTTGTTCTCATAGCTCTTACTTGTAGTTAACAAAGTTTGTTTTTTACTTTTTCACCTTACATAGAGTTACCTTTGTTGAGTTGAGCTGGATTCTGTTTGCTTCTGATTATTCAAACCCATCTTATAATGCTCTTATTGTTTGCTGGGTCAGACTCATTTAACATGGATGCGCTTGACGTCACGTCTGCAGAACAGTAGTTCTGACCCGAATTACTTTCAGGGAAAATAGGTTACAGGCTTATAGATGCATCGGCTCTGAACTACTGAGGTGTCAGTCTGCTCATCAAACTTTGTGTTAGTCATAAAAGGTCAAATAAAAAGGTTATTTAAAATATATTTTTCTTACAAAACTTACAAATAATCTCTTTAAGTCAAAGTTAAAAACCAATTTATTTAAAAATGTCTTTGACAAAGTGAAACTGTTAACTGAGGTATCATTAGTTCAAGTTTGTGGTCCAACCATTTAATTTGCTTCACTACCTGCTTTTATCCTGTTTTTATCTATATTTGGTTTTATTCTGTGTTTATTTTCCTTCTATCTTATTGTTTAGTTCATTTGAAGCTCTTTGAATTAACGTTAAACAAAAAATGTTTCCCTGCCTCGCCTTACTTTGAACATCATTCCCATGATTAACATGGTGGGAGCAGTATTATGCTTTTTACTGGTGAGACCAACGTCTTTCCACCTGTGGCCTCCAAGGTCATTGCAGAGTCCCAAACCAGTTGTGCTTAAATATGAAAGGATACCAAGGAGAAAAATAACGAATGAACCAACCACACATCGAGACATGAACAGGCTAATCAATCAGCACTCATGGAAACAGTGACAACATGTGTCCTTCCTCCTGCCTCTTCAGCGCTTGCTCATAAAATCTCCATTAATTACATCGTCTTTAAAGAGTTTATATTCTATCAACCCATTCTGATATGAGTCATCCTGTTTCTCCCAGAAATTCTATTTATTAGTGGCTTTGAATCAAGGATATATGAAGATGAAACAATTTCTGTGCTTTATTTTTCATGAATAGAAAAAGCAAGATAGAAATATAAACAATGCATACTGTAAAGCAGGAGGGCATCTTCGGCTTCCTCTGACATGCCCCCAGATTGAGAGCGACCGAGCCCGATGGAGTACCCTCTGTTCTTCCTGCTTCCCGATCGAGACCTGGAGCCCCTCTTCAGGCCTGAACCTTCCAGAAAATAGAAGCCGCTATAAACCTGTTTGACCCCACAGAGGGAAATCGACACACAAACTGTTTCCTGTGCCAAAGCCTATCAAACCTTTTTATCTGAAACATTATTTTCACAGTTTTTACCTTAGAAAATACAACTTCAAAAAATCCATCCTCTAAGCAAAGAAACGAAGACTAAAACAAGCTCCTGATTTTCTGCACCAATGCTTATCTTTTCAAAAATAAATAGTGATTGTCCAATGGGAATTTGAGGGACGTAACTCACCAGTATTTATGCATTCAACACATGTAGGCAAATACTCATTGGTGTCCAAGTCAATGGGAACAAAGGCTGTGTATTTGCTGAGAATATTGCAGGCTTTGCTCGTGTGAATAGCGTATACCTGGTACTTCCTGCCAGAACCTGAAAATTATACAAAAGAAGCAAAATATATAATAGACCGAGTCAATTTTCATGACTCTTTTCCTTCTTTTTCTAACGTCTTTCTGTGAATTATAAAAGATATAAACAAGAGTTGAAAACACGGAATACGGTTATCAGGCTTGTTACACATCATGCTGTTGATATATTCTTAATTATTTTTTTGTGTTTCTGTAAAACATATTTCACAGTAGACTTCATCCACTCTGCTGCTGCCTAATCTCACCTTGCTCTATCTCAGACTCTTTATCGGCCATGTGCTCAAAGTCTTGAATGATGGAGCTCCCGGCCAGATGGTGAAACGTCTCGTTCCACAGCTCTTCATGAACCTTTTCCTCACGTTCCCGGCCGCTCAAAAAGGGTTCGATATCAAAGACCACGTCCCACTTCATCGGCTGCCCACACAGCAGTCCTGACACCACTGCTTTGCAGTCTCCTTTCTGGTAGCTGGTGCTCCCCAGGTGTGATGTTTGCGTCTCCTGAGGGGTTTCTGCTTGACACAGTTGGTGCCCATATCCATCTGAGATATCAAAGCATTACAGAAACGGTTTTTAACTTTTTGAGATCTTACAGCATTACATTTTTCTGTTTTTTTTTAATACATCTGATCCTAAACGATGTCATTTTTTATATAAAGATTCAGAATACAAATTCTCCCAATCCATCATATGAGAGTCACTTTGTTCTCTCGTCACATTTTTAATCTGGTAATAAACTAAACTAAACAGTTTTTCATTACTTTCTCTTGTAAAAGTGGGTAATTAAAACAAAAAATAACTTACAGCTGCTAAACATATGCTCTAACTCTCAACTATGTCAATTACACAAATTCTAAGAATTATCGAATTTAATTACATAACAAATTCCTCTTTACTTTTTTTTACGTTTAGCACAAACCAATTAAATAAAGTTTACATGATCCATATTCATTAATCTAATATAGCTTATTTGATCAACCTGATGATTTTGTATTTCAAATAAATAAACTTTCTTGTACAAATTAATATGGATCATGTAAGGTTTATTTATTAGGTTTTATCATCTAAAATAAGTAAATGGAAGTTTGATATGTAATAAAAGTACATCAATCTTAAGTTTTTGGTGAAATATTTCTGTGAGTGTTGAGGTATTAATAGAAATAATAAAATTATTACAACTAGAGGCTTTTAAAACTTATTCCTACTCATGTCACAGAATAAACAAAACTGTAAAGGTACCTTATGAGTGAAGAAAACATTTCAATAAATAAATCTGACCTCTTTACTGGAGTAGTTGTAAGACTCACTTTACAATAAACATTGTTTCTGGAAACATTTTCAAAGAAATGCTTAAGTTACTGTTATAGTGTCCTAAATAACAGTGGCTGATAAATATTTCTGTTTATGATCCACAGAAAAGAGGATAAAAGTCGCCCTTTACCCTCAAATATCACTAGCTGAACTGGATCCTAATCTATAGAAAATGATTAGAGCCATTAGGGAAAAAAAAGAAAAGGAACAAGACTCAGATTTCTGAGAAAAGTCAGAATGTAGAGCATTCTTGAATTAAACAGTGTACCATTGTACAGTTCTTAAATGACCTTTCAGGTCATTTTTTCACATATTCTCCTATACCTGCACATTGAAACTAATTCTAGTTTTATTAATTGCAACATTGCAATAATGTCGAGGATTGTGAATGACTTTTAATTTCATAGTTAAACTCTGGTATTAAAACTTTATCCCAATTTATTAGTCCAGCCAATTAAGACATGATATGCCTTAACTGGCTCCTGAGGGCCGGATGAAATGCCGTAATGGGTCTGAATGAGCCACAGCCTTGAGTTTGACCCGTATTTTAAAGCAGCTATAATTACTGTAGGATAATTCAGTCCAGGTTTGATTATTTTAAATGTGCTTTTTGCAAAACTCTAAATCCTTATGATTTGTTTGGGATGCAAATAACTATTTGTTTGGGAAGCTGTGAATCAGTCACCAACTTCAGCCACTTCCTTTCACAGTGTTTCCACATCAAACCAACAGAGAGGTGCTTCTTTCTCATTGTCTGGACTTGGAAATTGCTTTTAAGGTGTAAATGACAGCTGACCTTTTTTCCCCGTCACAGTCCCCTCAAGGCCTTGGACAGAAAGTCTATTTACCTGCTGCCACTCTCCTTATCAAATGATAAATTCTCATTTTATAAATAACTGCTGTCCTAAAAGAACAGAATTAATGACAAATTTACCTTTGACAGAGATGAGTTTTTGGATTAAAGTTTTTTTTTATCAATTTTTAGAAATAAATAACACTAACTGCTTATTCTACAAAGGCTCTTGTGTTCTCACCTGTGTCTCCTACGCTGCTAACAGAGGGGCTTTCAGTGGACGATCTGGACCCGTCATCCCCAGCAGGGGGCCGAGCTGCAGGCACCCCTCTGCTGTCGCTTGGCTGAGATCCATCCCATAGCTGTGGTTGGGGATGAAGCTCAGAGTTATCTTCCTGCTGTGGAGGCAGCTCCTGCCGAGGAGATGGTTTATGACAGCTGGTCGGCTGCTCTCTGAAGGATGCGGCCCGCTGCTGCTAAAACCATATATAGTTTAGCTATATTGCTTTATTAAAGTAAAATGCAACATGAGCTAATTGTTATTCTGGTTGTTTCTATGTGCTCACACAAGCTGGGATGTTTGAGAGGCAGACTGTTGATCATTTTAATTATGGAAGAGGCAAAACAAAAACATTTACCCATTACCCAAAGCTCCAAATAGTGTTTACCATTCCTTACAAAACTATTCATAGCACTGACATTTTTTCAGATTTTGTCAAGAACAAAAAAAAAGTGTGTTTTTAATGTTTATAGGTCAAAATGTGTGTTAGTGATGTACATCAGTTCTCAAGCTCCATATATGTGTAAAAGGTCCACTTATTTCTGCTGCTAAAAAGGTCGGTCTCTGCACATCTATACACAGAGCGTTTTTATGGGGTGGATTTATTTCATTATTATTTTGAGCAAATAACATGTTTTGTAAATGGAGATTTAAAACTAGCACATTTTGTTAATTTAAATAAAAAAACAAATGCAATCCAGAAAAGAAACTTGGAATCAAACAAAGCTTTTTTTTTTTTCAAATGTATGTTTCATGTTTTATTTTTTCAAAAAAAAAATGTTTACATATTTTTTTTTCCCCAAAAAATATATTTAGAGACATATTTTTCCAATTGTTTTTTAAGTTTCTGTTTTTTCAGTCGAAGAGTTACAAATCACATTCTTTTCAAATTGTGTTTTACAGATCGCAATCTCTTCATAACTGGGGATGAGCTCTGAAGTGAGAAGCAAAGACACATTTTTATCGGGCTGCGTGGACGTTAGCAAACAACATTGTACTGGTTGATGTGTGTGTCAGAAATGAATGTTTATATTGGCCTTGAAGTGAACAGAATGCGATCTATGACACACAATTTGAAAAAAAAAATGAAATAACTCAATCTGAGTAAACAGCAAAGTTTCTCTCAAAATATTTTGACAAAAGTTTTTTTTTCTAGATTGCATTTAAAACATGTTTTTTGCTTGATACAATAAGAGAACAACATTCCCTCTATGGTTTTATCTATTCCTCTTTGCTAAATAGCTGAAGCTGAGTCAGAGTGCTTGTAGAGTTTTAACAGAATTCCCACAGTGTTATGCAGCCCTCACTCAGAGTTAGTTTTTCCCCACATATAGTGCAGCTCAAAGAATTTAACTTGTCTTAATTAACTAGAGCTCCTTGTTCCACATTAGTTATGTTTCTTTCATGGCTTATGACAAACGACAGACACGGTTTCCTATGGCTTCCACTGAACCATGAATTTCTTCCTACCACTCTTGCATAAAGACTGAACACCTAATATAAACAGATTATCACATCCCTGCAGCTCATCACAGGTCTCTTTGCTCTTTGGTTTTATTTGATGACTGACGCTCTCCTTTCCCAGTGTTTCTGTTTTGGTGGATGGTCAAGTTTTGTTTTTATAGCCAATAGACCTAAGCTAAGTTTTTCAAAGGAAATCATAAGTCACTTTTAAAAGCTCTCTTTTCTAATCGGTTTTATTAGGGGTATAAAAAGTAAAAAGGACTAAATTCAAACTTGTGGAAGTTTCTTCTGGTCAAAGAATTAAGACTTTGGTGGAGGTTTGCCTTCCAGTATAACTTGTGTTAAAAGTATCATTAGGAAGCACAAAGAGGTTTAAAACTAAGTTTCATTTGCAGATGTTCTCCATGCACATGAGCCTGAACTGTTTTGCGAAGAAGAAAAGAATAACATCAACAAATGTGCAAATATGACAGAGACATCCCCAGAAGACTTTCTTCCTTCTGCTAACAGTTATGCACCAATTGTGTTTTAGTTTACCAACATTTCTTGAAAAAAATTTCTTTGGGATTTGCTCAGCATTTTATTTTCTTGGTTTATATGATGACCAAAATAAGAACAAATTAACAAATGTTAAATGTGCACCAGAACCCAAATTAGAGAAAGAGGTTTTCAGAAGCCTAACAGAGGGATATTTATCCTGTTGAGAAGTTCAAATGTCCCAAAATTTCCATGTCTCATGAATCTATATTTCCTTTAAATCAAGATTTGCTACATGTGTTCATTAAGTCCAGCTTAGACGGGGCTCTTCAGTGGGATTTACCAGAGGAGACCCGGTTTCCTCCTTTTAATTCTGTTTAGTCATGGTAACTTGCTTCCTGAGTTTTCGAACCTAATTGTGATTCATTAATTTTGCCCTTAATTACAGAGAAGGACACATTAGTCTCTTCTTGATTATACCATATCCAATCCAGACATGGGTCAGGTAGCTTGTGTAGCTGCCAACTCATTCTGAATTCAAATATCATTTTCTACTTGACAGTTTGACAACACGCTCATTAGATAAATCCACATGCTGCTGCCTTAATTATATGCCAGTACTTTGTTTTGTTGTGTCGGCTGCAGGAACTTTGAGCAAACAGCATGCGCTAAATTAAAATCAGATCAAGGAAAATCGGTTGGTAAATTATAAAAGGGAATAAAAATACCTTTCAATTGTAATTTTGCAGTGTCATCTTACCAGGTAGTCATTCTTCCATTGTACTTCATGCTCGGGGCTCATCTGGCCTGTCAGCTCCTGGACTTTACTCCTTCTCAGAGCATTCTTGGGCACCACAGAGTTTGGGTCACTGAGAGTGAAGGTTTTCTTCCCCGGGTTATAGTCCATAAGTTGGTTAGTGCTGTAGGCACGTCTTCTTGGTGATGTGTCATCTAAAAATGATGTAAAAAAAATTCACATTCGAGACTTTAGAAACCAAAAATACATTTATGAAGACTATTTTTTTTACATTTTGTTAGAAAAGGATCAATCAAGAGATGTTACCCTAATAGAGAACAATAATTAACATTGGATTTGAGAACAACACACCCATTTATTGTTAAACATTGGGTTACATAACCTTTAAAGTGAAGCAAAGTGTTTCTATCAGCTCGCTCATATCAGAGAGTTTAGATGCAGGCTGATTTAAACTGGTATTATTTTTTTTATTGATATACGACCAATTTCTGAGATTAATATGAGATTAGGACATCCCTATGCAGTATGTACGTTTTAACTCTTTATGGAAAGACTATTGTACTAGCCTTGCCAAAAACAATTGTTAACTATCTAGACTGCTTTTTATAACCAATTTGAAACATTAATTTGGAGCTTTTCATATTTTCTAAGAAAGCATTTAATGCTAAAATTATGATAAAGTATT
Source organism: Jordanella pulchra (assembly GCA_034780135.1). NCBI lineage: Eukaryota > Metazoa > Chordata > Actinopteri > Cyprinodontiformes > Cyprinodontidae > Jordanella > Jordanella pulchra. The sequence continues at coordinate 3,703 of JAUZNJ010103973.1, read as the reverse complement.
AGGGCCAGACTAAATGGTTTTTGAAAGTCTGTAATATTATGAGAATAATGTAGTAGAATTATAAGAATAAAGTCATTATATTATGAGAATAAAGTGTTATAATATGACAAGATTAAAGTCATAATATTACAAGATTTAAATAATGATATTACCAAATTTATGTCATAGTACTGGGAGATTAAAGTTGGAATATTACAAAAATAAAGTCAAACTTATCCAATGAGAACTCTTGCACTGTCATCCCTTGAACTGAAATAACCAAAATCATCACCAAGATGTAATCATTTGTGAATGGTTATAATACACCCCTTCTGTTTGGTGATGATCCGGATAACCGTCCCTTAGACAGTTATCCGGCACTTTTCAAGTTATTTTGAAAACAAACAAGCTGCTTGGCAGAGGTCTGTGCTTTTCTAGTTAAAAATCAATATTGACTCATAATAAAAGCTTTTATTGCGATACATATTTTCCACACCTTACTGCCCTTGCATGAAAAGTTGAATGATTCTTGCAAATGGAGAACAATGCTAACACTGAACTTTTGAAGAGATAAACTAAAGAAAAAACATTCTTTAGTGCGAAAACTCAGGAACTTAGTATTTTATAAATGATGGTAATTCTGACCAATGAAACGTAGAGTTCCTTACCTGTAAAGTCAGGCTCTGTAATGACAGGGCTGCTCTCCGTCATGGAGTCCTGGTAGGAGTCATGGAGCATGCCAGAGGGTGCTTCCCGGAGGGACCCCTGACTGTCGACTCCTGCCCTCCCCACCTCCTCTTCTTGTGAGTGGTAAAACACCGAGCTGGCTGACTCAATGGAGCGCATCATGCTGTATCGCCTCCTTTTATCCTGCAGAGATGTGAAGCAAGTTTCTCATTCTGACAAGTGGTTTTTAGCTTAATTGATCCAACAATTCACACAGTTTAATGTATTTATTTTTTCAATTAAAAAAAAAAAACTGTCAATGACTTCCAGACATAATTAGCATTAAAACTGTTTGAGATAGTTTCTATGTCAAAAAATCCATTTGTTTACCAGTAAAGGTTGCTTTTCTGAACCACACATGCCTACACTTAATTGTTACCCTTCATCAGGTGTCTTACAGATTTGGGGTTGTCATGGTAACGAGAAGTGTCGCACACCACGCTGTAGCCAATCAGACTGTCCCCTGGAAAGAGGAAGGTGTTGCCAACAGGGGAGAGAAGCACTTCTTTGGTTTCAGGAAAGAGCCATTCAATGGAAATGTCACTGAGTACAGGGGACATGGTTTTCTTCAGCGACTTTATCATCTGTGGAGTAAAAACAGGAATAACATTGTTTGCTTTGACAGCTTCACAGAGGAAGTGGTGTTTCACATATGATCTTTTAATGGGTATCAGTGGCAGGCACTCAGTGCATTGAAATGGATGCATAATGGCCCTCCAGTGTCTCTCGGAATAGCTAGATGTCATGTTATGAGTGACACTCCAGGCTGTAAATGAGTACCTTGGGCTGCAGCCTCTCTCCATCAGCCAGGAATTCAGCTGTTCCTTTGGAGACAGCCGCCAATCCCTGCACCAGCCTCCTGCAAGCATTCTGTCCTATGCCGAATGAAAAACATCTGCACAGAAACATAAAGACAGATTGAGGAATCTATGGATACACATTTCCCATAGAGAGCTTTGACAAAATGATCTCAGCTCTTGAAGTTTTTCACCTTTTATTAAAATACAACAACAATCTTTAGAGTTCCTTAGTAACAATTCATGGGGTAGGCTGTGAAAGTAGTCAAAAAATTGAAAGATAAATAAAAAAATATACTTTAGGTAATAAAGTCGCTGCAATACAGTTGGAAGTCTTCATGTGTAAAGGTTTCAGATTTATACATCTGGACAGTGAAGCATTTGCCCGTTCTTGCTTTATGATAATAGCTCCAGCTGTGTCAATATGACTCAATCCACACCAGCCTCTGCCTCTTAAACTCCAGCCGTCGGGTTTTCTTATTCTGCAACTTTGTGCGTAACTCTGCCACAACCCACTAGGATCAAATAGCCAAGTGATTAACTCTGTGGAATATAATGCCATGCTAACGATACAGTGCATCATTAGACTTGTCCATCCATGCTTGAGCTGAAGACACCTTTCCTAAACCTTCCTTTTACTCTTGCTGTGGCTTTAGTCGTTTGATTTTGCTGGAGCACTTGAGCCTTAAAAAAATTTAAAATTTGTCTAAAATTAAAATCCAAAGTTATCAGAAATTACCTTTTTTCAGTGTAATTAAATAGTTACTCAAAGGGATCCATGATTAGCTGTAACAATAGGTTTTATTTAAGAAATATTTAATTTAGATGTAAATACATTACAGCAAAAATACTGTAAGCTAGTTAGTTTTAATAAATCTGAATAAAATATTGTCTCACGGTTGTTGTTATGTTGTTTATGCTGTAAGAAATTCAGGATACACTCCGTATGCTAAGTCCTGTATTGCTAGCTCCATCGAGCCAAAACAGTAATATAGTAACTTTAAACCTTTTCAGTTTGAAGTAAAAAGCGTTGATATTGATCACAACTTAGAAATCACAAGAGATAATGAAGATGAGGAGGACCGAATGGAAGAAGAGGTGAGAGTTGCTTGAAGAAGCTGTTGTTTGGGTAGCAGAAATGCAATGTGACATTGTCTAAATTTACAGAAGTCAAACACAATATAATAAAAAAACAACTCTGGTAATGTTAGTCGTCTAGTTTTTATCCTGAAAACTTCAGTCCAGTAAGACTTAACCGTACCATCAACCCAGCATGCATTGCAAAGGTGAAAAAATGGTGACCTTTGTAGGTGAAAAATATAACAAATGATTAATAATATCGATGTAATTATGAATCTTTATAACAAATGGCAGTTTTTAAGTTAATATGAGAAATAAAGCATAATTAGGCCAACCTGTTGTGGATCCATTTAAGCCAACTGAAAACATATAACTTGCTACTTCTCACTTGTTACTATTTTTTAGTCTAATATTCTCAAACTTTTTCCTTTTCAAAGGGTTCAAAATGTATGTATAGTTGTACCTTTACCCCTAACAGTAACAAAACAACATTAAGGCATCTTAATACTACTTGTAAGCCAGATTTACTATTAGTATTTCGTGAATATTAAGGTTGCAACAACTATTCACATGATAATTGATTTATCACATTGTTTTCTTAGACATTTAATAACCTGCTTCCCATCAACATTGAACTCTCCATTTGAATCCACATCAACCTCATTTATGGTGCAGCTCCGCTAGCTGTCAACCAGTCAGTTAATTTATTGGATTTTATTGTCAGATCTTCATGACTACTTTCTATTTACAGCTGAGTTTTTTTAAATTATGGTCAAATAGTTCAATGTACTGTACTTAGAAACAGGAATATGTTACACTAACTCAATAATTAGCAGAAATGTTACAAAATAAAGAGTTTCAATTCTTCCTTCTAAATATTTTCTTACAACATTTGGTTTTACAATGAGTGCAAACTTCAACTCAGGGTTTAGATCTTTTTACTGCCTCTAACTTATTTTCTTCCAATAATACTCTGTATTTGAATCAGTATTTTCACAGATTGGCCAGCTTCCTCGTCTCTGCTGAAGGAAACTCTCTCCACAGCTGTTGGGATCCGGAGCCTGTTGCTCCATCTTTCCTCCAGCAGAGTGCGCCGTGGGTCTCCTGGGCTGGAGCCCTCA
>JAUZNJ010103972.1:0-47408 GCA_034780135.1 Jordanella pulchra | reverse complement strand
CACACGCACTTACTGCCTCTGCTGCTTTACCAGACTACAATAACAGCGCTCACGCTCAGGTGGGGTCTTTAAAGGCTACCGCGTCATTAGAGTTGGCAAGACAATGACCAGAAGGTCGTAGAAGCCCACTGCCGCATGGCTTCCCCCCGTCAGGCGCTGTACCGTTATTGACCCGTGCACAGGTCAACAGTTTATCGAGCTACTCCTTCGTGTCATCACTGCCCTACATTGGTTGCATGGTTATGAAAGGCTGGGGAGACGCCATGCAGTTTATCCCTTTAACCCAGAATGGTTTGCATGAATTATTTTTGTGACCTCTGCCTACATTTGTAGAAGTATTCTCTCATGGAGTAAATGCAGACGAGGGGAATATGGATGAATCGATCGTGAATGATCCCTTTGTCTTTTAAAGGTTTGGAGATGATACAGAGAATATTTCGTTTTGAACACATAATGTTTGATAGCGGTATTCCAGAGATTCAAACGTTTTAAAACGTGGGAAACCTCCTGTGTCTGGCAAATAGGATGTTGAAAATATTTTACATGTTCCTGAATAATCTGTGGGATTATACAGACAAAACCTTCCAGATTTAGAATCTAAAAGAAGAGTCAGGATTAAAGGACGTTTTGCTGATGAGAACGAAATCTCTAATGGTTAGAAGGCCTCAGTGCCATCACCCTAATGTTTTTTCTCAGGATTAAGCCACTCAAAGACATTACTTTTACTTCCAGTCATTTGAAACATCATGGTAAAATAAACCTAAAGCTGTCATGGGTGTGAATACTTTTTGGCCAACTCTTAACTTTTGATATAAAAAACCGTTAGCTAGTAATCTAATTTACCTAATGATCAATCCTACAGTATCTCCAAATGTTAGATGGATTTATGCCATTAAATATTGACACTCTGTTCCTCTGTTGGAGCCCGCCGGGCGTCTGCTGTGTGCTTTGATAAAAAGCCCTTTTCTTCTCTGACCCACAGGATCCATTTGAACCCATAATCAAAGCCAGGGTGTCTCTTTTTTTGTTTTTAATGCCCAAGGGTGCAGGTGTATCCGTGGGGTTGCAGGACCACACAGCCTGCTAACCGCCCGCCTGGTCAGGGTGACCTAGGAAGGGGGGAGCCGTTTTTTTCCTGCCGCTCACTATCATTAGCCTCGCCGCACTCCCATGCCCATGCCGATGGCGGTGACGGCCTTGGACAAACACGGCCATGTGAATTCACTTAGAGGAGTTTTGGTGCCCTGTGGGTTAGCGTGCCAGCGGGACCCCGAGGGAAAAGACGAAGCGGGTCGGAAACTTTAACTCATGTGTGGTCACTCCGTCTTTAAAGCACCACCGTTCTTAAAGGGGGGGAAGAAACAGATGTAGCAGCGGGTCTGGAGCTGAAGGAGACGTAATGGCCACTAAATTATAGTTGTGGTGGGATGAGCTAATTCTAATTAAGAAGATGTATATATAACCTCAAATCTGTACGGGGAAAAAAAACAATAAATAAGGGCGTTAAAACAAAAACATGTTTCTTACTGTAACTCTTCTGCTGTAGCACCAATTGTCACCTTCTAGGAAACTGGTCCTTTTTGCTGTTGCTAAACTGAAAACTCGCTGGACATCGTTCACTGGGTGTTGACACCGTCAACAGCTGCATGGGGGACAGAGGCCATGTTGGCTCACTCTGGTCTTTGTTAGATTGCGCAGCTGTGTTTTTGCAATATGTCCCATGCAAACCCACCGTGTTCAGCCCAGCGTCCTGCTCCGTGTAACAGTTACAGTCTTCCCAGAGGAGCACGACTGATTCATTTGTGACTTTCCGCAACTTCATGGCTTTTTGCTAAACTGGTTCTTAGGGACTTTTGTGTTGCGTGCTCAGGTATGTGAGTAGACCGCCTGCTTGCCTGAGGCCATGCGAGGAAGCAGGATGTAAATGACTTCAGTGAATTACTCTGTTAAGTAAAGAGGAAGTAGGTGGGGGCACATGCTCGGGCCTGTGTTGGAGGGAGGAGTCAGGGCCTCTTAGACTGTGGGGCTCAGTCGGTCCTCCAGCACTATATGCTTCCTGCCAGACATAGAGGGTGGAAGCAGCCACGAACTCAACTGGACTCAACACTTTGTCGCTCTTGCACTATTTCTTTCGTGTCGGCTTTGGGATTTCTTAGGTGACAATGGGACTATGTTGTTCTGAAAAGCAGAAGAAAAACTTTGAGATGTTCACAAGTTGGAAAAAGGTGAGTTTTGGTTGATTTTTTTGTTTTTTGCTGCTGCTGCTTAAAGATTAGAAACAATGAAAAGAAAACCTTCTGAAACTTCATTCAGTCTTAATGTTAAACAGTGAGGATTTGGGTCAAGGTTTTGTAGACATGATGCTGTAAAATAACTAATGTAGATATGTTACGTGGAAATGTTTCAGTTGATTTCTCTTTTAGTTCGTTTTTCATTCCTTTTTTACAGTTATGTGGGAACTCCCTGCTAACGTAAAAGGATGCATTTATGCAATTTATTAGGCAAGACATGTCATCATGCACCGCTGTGTGCTCAAGGCGAACTACATGACCCTGATTTACCGGCATGCGACCGGGCGTTGCAGTTGCCTCAAAGTTGCTCTTTTCCTCCACTTTTAAAAAATTGATGACAGTTCTCTACTTTATACAAAGTTTTTCTACCACATTTGGGAAACCGCTGCCTTGTTTGTTGATGAAATTCAGCAGGTCCCTGATGATCAAATGGGAAGAAAAGTAGCGGTTGGGTTTCTGAGCCTTTTGATAGCGCTGATCAAGTTTTTCTGTCAGGAAGACAACAGCTGGTTTCTTTACACCTATTAGACTGCTGGAAGTTTTTTTTCTTCTTCTTTCCTCTTAAATTGGGACAAAGTAGCTTTAATTTTTCATTGTGGCTGCAATTATTGGAGATGAATCGATCAGTCGATGTCTGCCTTTTTTGCAGACTGACCTCCTGTCACAATCCTCAGTGATTACTTTTTTTTTTCTTCAAAAACTTTAACATATAATAATGTGCAGAAGATATCTGAATGAAAAAATATCTCACTCATCTCGTAGGTTTAAAATTAAGGAGTTACAACTTGAACCAATGTGATTTTTTTTATCAAACTTATTAAAGGTTTGGACTTTTGTATATTTCATGAAAGAATTGACATACAGCTCGCTATCATAGGGCAAACCCATCAGTGCCAATATCTCCTTTTGTTTTTATTCTTTGGGGCTTTTAATGTTTTCCTATTTCCCTTAAATAAACAGAACTGAAATCCTCCTTATAGAAGCTCTTAAATATGCCACATCTTTTGCACTCATCTCATGCTCCTCTGCTGCAGATGATGTATATTTAGAGAGGGGACCACCGTGGGAATGATGAAGGCGGGTGGGGAGACCATGTGACTCTGTTGCTATGGCATCCAGGCATCCATGGGGTCTGTGGAACTGAGTGGGCTGAAATCTTTTAACTCCTATCTGGATCTATCGTCTCACAGTGCTGGTAGAAAACCAATGGAAATCTACTTAAATGATTTGATTCATTAGAAATCTGTTGGCTCTCCACTGCTTGGAGCTGCAGCATACATTGCAGCTGTTCTGCATTACAGAGCAGAGGAATCATGTGAAGGGCGAGCGGGAAGAGAGAGAGAAGGGGATGAAGGGGGGGGTTCTCCAGGCTCTCATTTCCTTCTCACTTCTCTCCATTGCTTCGTATTGAGTGAGGGTGGGAGGTAAAGATGGCGAGATACTCCACACTCTGCGATCTGTCTGACACAAGGGACTCTGCAGATTAAGCGTCCCATCCTCATCCTCCTGCTCGTCTCTGCCTTTCCACCTCGCCTCATTCTACCCCGGGCTGCTTGACAACGGATAAAGTTGGCATCGTGTTAGAAGAAGACTGACGAATGACGCCAGCTGGAAGAGTAGAGAAGGAAGAGGAATATTGATCGCATCTTTGGGGGAGGAGGGGGGATTCCATCACACTCTCTCCCTTCTCTGTGCCATCTTTGGAAACAATGGAGAAGGCTGGGAGGAGGCGCATCTGGTTTGACAGGGGGATGTAGAGGCCCACGCCGCAGCCCTCCTCCAGAGTCGGCAGGCGAGGCGGTTGTTTTTCGCAGCAGCCGACTGTCGGCGCGCTGCGTCTCAGCATCTTGGCTGCAGGGCTTCATTCAGCCTTGGGGATCCACTCAGAGAGGAGCATTCGCTGCTTCTGCTGGGGAGCACCAGGGGCTCTGAACAGCTCAGCACCATGCCTGAGGCCAACTACCTGTTCTCTGTGTCCTGGGGATACATTAAGGTGTGTTCCACCGGAGAATCACTGACACTCGGACCTTGTATGCATGCGTTTGCGGAGCTGGAAAGATGAATGTTCGTTGTGGATTTTGCTGCATTTCAGTTGCAGGTTTTGTCTGAGAGTGTTGGTCATGACCTGCTGCTTATTGCATCTGTTTAGACGACTGCGGCAGGAACAAAGATGCATAAATATGAGTTGACTGCATGTCTCTCCGTGAAGACAGCTCAGAGATCCTTTTTTAGTTTCAAATACCAAATGGGGCTAATATTGGATCTTATGAAAGTAGAAAGATAACAAGAAATGCTTTAGTCTTCTGTTCAAAATAACTTCACATTGACTCCTTGTTCTGTTTTATTTATGTTTGTTTCCAGTTCAAGAGGATGCTGAACAGGGAACTAAGCCACCTGTCAGAGATGAGCCGCTCAGGCAACCAAGTGTCAGAGTACATCTCCAACACCTTCCTAGGTAAGCAGCGCAGCACAAAACAACTGCAGCATCAGAGCTATGGGAGCTATAAGGGTACCTAAAGCTAGTCGTTAGCTCCTCAAATATTAACATTTGGTGTGCTTTGGTGCTTTGAAACTAGTCCCATCAGGTCTGGAGGGGGAACAGCCCCCCCACACACACACACTCTGACTGCAGAGACATGGAAAGGGAGGAGGGAGAGCGTTCTGCTCAGGGAAGGCTTCCCTCCAGAGAGATCAGGAGCAGTGAGACGAAGGGGAGTTAGGACAGATGCCATCAGCTGCATCCAGACGCTGCATTATTCAAAAGGAGGACTCCAGTGTTTCCTGGTGTTTAAAAGCATTGCTGCATTTAATGGCTCACAGACAGCCTCCTATAGATTCCTCCACTGCTTGTAAACATGTCCATAATCCGAGCTGAAAATAATCTGAGAGGAAAAAGAAAAATGGAGGAAAGTCAACGGAAGGAGAAACTGTGATTCTCTGTTAAAGAATTGTGTCAGTTTTACTGTCTGAGGGGAAAGTTACATATTGTTGATCCCCAGCCGAGTTTTTGGTCCATTTTAAGGTTTACAGTCAGAGGAAACAATAGAGCTCTGTTTTTCTTTGAAGCTTAGTGGGTTTCTCTATCTGCATTGCATCAAACACCCGTCAGGTAGAGCTAAGATCGTCCTCCTGGGTTTCGTAGAGGATGTAGTGAGACTTTCATTTTTTATTTTTGTTTTTTTCTCTGAGGTGCGTCTGATGATCAAAAACAGTTTCACATGCGCACTCACACACGCAAACAGACAGCAGTCAGCGGGAAGCTGTGACCCAGCAGACAGAAAGACTGAATCACACACGCTGACTTTCGCCCCGCATATTTACATGTCTCATTTCTGAAGGTTTCAGCTCGGGATCTGCCATTTTTCCACTTTTCTTCGAATTGTTGTTGCTGCATCCGCGTTTAGTTTCACAGAAGGCACGCATCGCTGGAATATTATTGTGTGGCAAAACAGCTCATTAGCAAGTGTCAGGGGTTTTGATTTTAATCGAGACACAGTTGTCATGTTTTTTGTAGAAGGGTTTTGGTTTGATTCTTATCTTTCACTGTGTGTGTTTTTTCTGCAGAGTTTATTTTTAGTAGAGGCAGAGCATGAGGGATTGTTTTAATTAACCCACTGTCACTACGGCATCAGTGTTGTCACTTGGGTGTTAGAGGTCACTGAACAGCTAGGAGAATTGTGCAAAAACCCCCCAGAGCTTCGCAGCAAAACTGCTTTTTTTAATCCTTTTTTTTTTTTTTTTTTTTTTTTTTTTTTTTTTTTTTTAATTGTCTCCTTTTCTGATTCCTCTTGTGTTTCCTACAGATAAGCAGAATGAGTTGGAGCTTCCCTGTCCGGTTCAGAAGGTGAGGAAGAGGAAGCAAGGCCAGCAGCAGCAGCAGCAGGTGGGGATGATGACACAGATCAGCGGGGTGAAGAAGGTCAACCATACGTCCAGCATTTCGGCTAATAGCGGAAACCGCTTCGGGGTGAAGACGGACCAGGAGGAGCTTCTCTCAAAAGTAAGTGATGAACACTTGGTTTCCCCAAAAATGAATGAATTGAAAAGGGTCTAAAAGTTTGAAATTCTTCCTTATTTATTAACAGGACCTGGAGGACATCAACAGATGGGGGCTGAATATCTTCAAAGTGGCTGAGCATTCTCACAACCGACCGCTCACCTGCGTCATGTACAGAATCTTCCAGGTACGTTTCTGACCTCTTATTTCTTCCTTAACTCTTTTATTTATATAACATTTTAAGATCAGTGAGGGAGAACTGAGCTGTTTCTGCCTTTAATCTTCATTTTCCTAACTGTGAGTATCTTTGCCACTCCCAGGAGCGAGACCTGATGCGTACGTTCAAGATTCCAACCGACACCTTTGTGACCTTCATGCTGACTCTGGAGGGCCACTACCACCCGGACGTGGCCTACCACAACAGCCTGCACGCCGCCGACGTGGCGCAGTCCACACACATCCTCCTGTCCACGCCTGCTCTGGATGTAAGTGGCTGAAATCTAAAGCCTTCCATGGAATTCCAGTTCATTCATTCGAGTCATGTGGTTTAGCTAATGACTCCGTCACCAACGCCCCTTTCTAAAGCTGCTGCAGTTTAATGTGGCGGCTTGTGTGACGTCAGCACACGGCGTATGCTACTGAGGCTGACACATGAAAGGATTGGTCTCCGATTGTCTGTTAGTTCAACCTGTTTGGCCGGTTCTTTAAAAGCCGAAGCTCATTTCCCTTTTGTTTCTTTTTCCTTTTTTTCCCCTCCTTCAGGCTGTCTTCACAGACCTGGAGATCTTGGCAGTCATCTTCGCTGCAGCCATTCACGATGTGGACCACCCAGGAGTGACCAACCAGTTTCTCATCAACACCAGTAAGTCTCAAAATCCTTAAAACTTTGGATTTAGCTCATTTGTCCAAAGACAACATGTAAAGTCAGAGCTTTATATAATTTCTTTCCCTCTCCTTTCTTCTTAGACTCTGAGCTGGCTCTGATGTACAACGATGAGTCAGTGCTGGAGAATCACCACCTGGCTGTGGGCTTCAAACTTCTGCAGGAAGACAACTGTGACATCTTCCAAAATCTAACCAAGAAGCAGAGGCAGACGCTCCGGAGGATGGTCATCGACATGGTGAGGAAACGTGGGAAACAATTAGGAAGTTAACAGCCAGACCAACACCTTTTAACCAATCAGCAACAGATCTGTGAATTTCTGGACGGCACTTCTAAATGCAACACCGAGTTCTCACGTTCTCTTTCACGTCTTTCAGGTTCTGGCCACTGATATGTCCAAACATATGAATCTCTTGGCGAATTTGAAAACCATGGTGGAAACCAAGAAGGTGACCAGCTCTGGTGTCCTGATGCTGGACAATTACACTGACAGGATGCAGGTAAGGAGCTCGGTCAAACTCGTTCATCTTTTACCATAAAACGCCGCTAGAGGAACGCTAACATCCGTCCTGTCTGCAGGTGCTGTGTAACATGGTTCACTGTGCTGACCTGAGCAACCCCACCAAGTCTCTGGATCTGTACCGGCAGTGGACTGACAGGATCATGGAGGAGTTCTTCCACCAGGGAGACAGGGAGCGGGAGAAGGGGATGGAGATCAGCCCCATGTGTGACAAACACACAGCATCAGTGGAGAGAACTCAGGTAGAGACGGCTAACATAAAAACGTTCCGACCAGAACACGTCGGTCCTTTTACTGACAGCAGCCCTGCTCATCTCTTCCAGGTTGGATTCATAGACTTTATCGTCCACCCTCTGTGGGAGACGTGGGCCGACCTGGTCCACCCTGATGCCCAGGACATCCTGGACACACTGGAGGACAACAGGAACTGGTACCAAAGCATGATCCCCCAGAGCCCCTCGCCTCCTTTCTACACCAGCGATGGAGAAGGAGGCCAACATGGGGACGGTGAAGGAGATTCTGAGGCCAGTAAATTCTCCTTCGACTTGGCCATGGACAGACAGGAGAGGCCAGTGGGACACGGAGAGGACACGTCTGTTGGAAGTGACTGTGTGAACAGAGACAATCCCGTTGAACTGAAAGGAGTAGAAATGACGACGCGTGACATCTCTCCTGCAGAAACATAGCTGGACTGAGGGATGGTCCTGGAAAAGGGACGGTTTTTACGCAGAGATATTTGATTGCAGTAGAGGCATCCTGCAATGAGGCTTTTTGGGAGTCGTCTGGCAACGAAAGCCTGTGTGAACGCTGGACGCCCCTGCAAACAGGGCTCAGAAACCTTGCTGCAGCATGTTTATGCGCCCCGGTGGAAAGAGCTGAGAGTGTTTGTTTAAAGCAGAGACTGCCGAGGCACTGCTGGTTCAGGATCTTCACAGACCGACCGTCTGGATCCGATGGGATGAATCTACAAACTGGGTTTAAAGGAAAAACTTCCAAACTTGCACTTCAGGACATTATTTTTTACCTTCATGTAGAATATTTGTAATATTTCAGGACCTAATAACAAAACCAAACCTACTGGTCCGCTGTTGGATTTTTTTCTTAATACTTGTTTTTTAAAGAAAAAAAAGGAGAAAAAAATATGCCTTTTTTTTTTTTTTTTATTGTACAATCGTCTCTTTTTGTAAAAAAAATTTTAATAATTTATTTAACACATTCATGTAGCTGTAGAACATGTACAGTTTTCTACACGAGGAAGTCGTTGTCTCTTAGTCTTCCTAATATTCTGGCAATAGTCTAAAATTAATCCTCACAGATGGATGAATGTGGAAAATCTATTGACTTCCTGGCACAATTTTGCACTTTGCGGCGCACGCGTACAAGTGAAGCCAAATAATTTCATTCAAGCAACCCAAATAAATCTTATTTTTACCTCTAATTCATCATGTCAGCCAGGTTATAACCTTTAGATAGAGATCAAGGGAAAAAGGAAGAATACATCCAAAGATCCTCCAACTAACAAAAGAGCACTGCCGCATTTTATTCAAAGAAAAGATTAAAGTTCAACCTCAGATCACTTGTTTAATTCCTCCAGGTTCTCCAAATATACATTAAAAATAAAAACTCCAACTTATTGCTCTTAGCCGTACTCCATTCCCCTGAATCCACTTTCCATTGTGAGTCCTTTTAAAGTTTTAGATGACTGAGAGGCTGTGCACAGCTTAAAGGAACAAAACATTTGTAAAAACTTGCATTGTTATTTTTATTTTCCTCTTTGTTTTTTTCACCACAGCACCTTGAAAACGCCAACAGCTCTGCAGCCGGTTGCAGAGCTGCTAGAAACTTCCTAAAAGGTACCACGACGTATGATGAGGGGAGATCAGTTTGTAGTCATAACATGACATTCTTCCTCTGTGAATGTGTGCACATGTGGAGTGTGTAACTTTAAGTGGTCACAGAACCGCACAAACCTTGTCGCACAGAGCTGTATAGTGCAGACAGTAACAGTGTATTTATTACCTTTTTCCTTGTATATAATTAATAATGGTTGCTAATATTTACATATATTTGCTATTATTTATATGCACTACAACACGTCAGATTACAGTTTGACTGAATGTGTCTGTATTTAGTAAGACATTTTGCTATTAGACCTCCTCTAGAAGTCCTGAAAGTTCGTTTGCTTCGAGGCTCCAGCCTGAAAACGGTCGTTGGTTCTCGACGGCAGCTTTTCCGGGTCTTCGTGTTGGGTTTGTTTATGAAGGCTGGACGTTTACAGCAGCATATTGTGTATGTGACGGGTCATTGTACAGCTGGAGGAATCTTTGCTGGAATATTTAACATTGTTTTAAAATGTATTTTTTCAGTGTGTTCCTCACAGTATATTGGTAAAAAAAAAAACAAACAATGGTGTATGTTGTGCTGAACAAATGTTTTCTATGTGATCATTAAAATGAGCATGTGAAACAGAATCCTCTGGTCTGGATGTGATTGAGTTAAACTTTAATGACATTTCCTCTATTAAATGTTTTGACGTTGCAACAGGATGTTGTTTACTCACAGACGGGTAAAAGGTAAAAAGTTAGCATCTCCAGGTTTTCTTATATTAATAATTTGATCTCTGATGAATATCAGCTGTAAAGTATCCGAAAGATCGTGTAACTCTCACCAGACACTGGATTTACTTTTAGAAGCAAGCTGTTTTTTTTCCATGACCTAAAACTTTTTATTTCATTGATTTGTTTACTTAGATTGTACAGAAAAGTAAAATAGATCTGTGTTTGTTCTGTAGGAACTTTTTTGCGTAGAACTGGTTCTTTGCAGATGAAGAATTGGGACTATGCTAAGTTGAATCGACATATAACAGGATAAAGGGTTAATTTGATTTGCTTTTATTTTATTTTTTCTCCTACAGTTATTAATTAATATACTTCCTATGTCACAGGTTTTAGTCTTCCGGGTCCTTTCAGATGCTTTAAGAAAAAGAAATAGCTGTTTAAAGATTTGAAAAACTGGAAACTGCAGAGATGGAATATCACTGACACGTTCTTATGCAACATTACAGATTAATCTGGTGGGTTTTTCCACAATCTGAAGACGGTGAAATATTTTCTCATACACTTTTTCTTTTTTCAAAGCTTTTTCAAAGCAACTCATAAACAGTCAGGCATCTACGATCTATCAATGACATCACCAAAATTTAAGTCTAGGTCTGCCGCTACGCTGATGACGTCTGACTATGTTATAGAACGAATTTATAGATTTATCAAACTGTGATCCAACCTATCTAGCAGATATTCATAGATTTCTGGAGTTCACCTTATTTATTTATTACTGTAATTTTAATGTAAATTTTTAATGGGGGGGGGCAGTTTATCTGTGCATTTTCCTCTTAGGAGTTCTTCTAGCCGTTATTTTTGATTTTTTTTCATTTGGTCGGTTATGACTAATGTTTTGGGGTTTTTTTAACTACATTAAGATGTCTTCTATTGTTTATAAAATTGTTTATAAAATGTATTTAATTGTTATTTAAAGTTTGCACACTATAAAAAGCATGAATGTCTTTCTAAAATACCATTTCCCAACCAGTTGATCAATTTTTTTTTTCCTTGTGTTTTTTTCGTCATGTTTCCAGTTTGCAGCTGTGATGGTAAAGAAACAAGTGCAATGGTGAGGAGAAGAAAAAAACAACTTTATCCAGTCTTGAGTCACTTTCTCACTTTAACACCTCTTTATTTGCTTTTGTCTGGCTTGAGCTTAGTGCCGGTGGCCACTGGCCCAGCAGTGTAAACAGAAAGGGTAGAGATAGTGGTCCTGTGTGCTGGCTTCTCCGAGCATTCACCCTCCCTTTGCTGTAAGCACCTTGGTCCAAATAGATAAGCATCAGAAATACGTGATAAAGTGAACAGAGTGCTGAGGACGACTATCACGAAGGAATGTCTTTCACACATTGTGCCAAATGAGTTCAGCAAAGAAATTAGATCACAGTCTGTCAGAGGGACTGGCACATAGAAAGATTTGTAAAAGTATTCACACCTTGTACCCATTTAGTTAAAAAGCAGCAACGGCGCCACACTTCATGATAGACCTTCTACTGCAACCAGAGCGTCTGGTGTTTTGGTCGATGCCTCAACAAGCTTTGCACATCCAAACACTGACGTTTTGGCCCAATTTCTTTGCAAAAAAATTTGAGTTCAATTGATTGGATGGAATGAGTAGGTGGACCATACTTTTCAGATGTTGCCTCTGTTTATACTTTTTCTGCCTGCATCTATCTTCCTATGAACTCTGGCCAGCTCCCCTATAAGAAAAAACATCCTCACACCACGATGCTATCATCCTCACCAGGTGTCGGATGCTGTGTTCATCATGATTTGCAGTTTTAGTTTCTTGTGAAAAGCCTTTTGCATGTGAGGAAAAAAAAGAACTTTAGTCTCCTCATGTCAGAGGAAGTTGAATAAATCTCCCATGTTCACCTAATTGCTTGTAGCAAATGTAACTATCCTGAGCTCTAAATACGTTCATGTGTTTAATCAATTTCAGCAAAGGCGAGATTTGTGGTGTTCATGCCGAATAGCTGTATTGCCAAGAGATTCCTCCTCCTCTGAGCTGCTTCTCTCCTTTCACAGTTCATCATGTTTTGATCATTTGCAGTTCTGATTATAAAAAAGTACTTTATTTCTTCTTGAAACTTCTCCACAACTTTATCTCTGACCCGTTTCAAGCTGGGTCAAACGAATCAAGAAGTGACTCGGGTTATAATCGCCTTCAAAGAGATCGGCTCCAATCGGCATACAGTGGGAAAAGCAGAGCCAGGTCGACCCCCTAACTTATCTGATCCCATTCAGCGCAATATCCGGATGTCAACACACTGCGCCAGTCGCATCTGATGTAACATGCCAAAACAAAAATGTTTACATTCGATAAGCACAGCTCAACTCTGGTGAGAGAGACTGGGACAAATAAGAGAGTAAAACAATAAAGCACACTTACTAATTCCTGGCTTCCTTCAATGTTTATCGCTATGGTTTACTTTCTGGATTTCTGTGGCACTGGTGACTTCATCAACGTTAACCCAGCATGATGATGTTGTCACCAGACACGCAGCGGCGGGGAACAGAGGCTACGCAGCTTTTCAGCGGGGGATCAGACTCGGCTTTTATTGCAGTGGGAAGGGAGCTAAATGCCTAATTTTAGCAGGTTGATCCACATTTGAAAAACACGGGATGACCCGATAATTTCTATGAGAAAGAGGTTTAACAAATGCTTTTTATTCACTAAAGGTACATTCACAAGGAAAGCACAAAAAGAGAATGAAGTGAATAATTTCTATATCATCCCTACAGTTTGCAATGAGAATGAAGCCTTTCAAGGGAAATAAATGCGCTGAATCCGGCGAATAGACAAAGGCTGAATTTCACTGAAGTCCAACAATCAATATTTTTCTGCCAATTCGAGTCACAATAAACAATCAGGGAAGTGAGGTGATCCACCCTGCAACATGGGGCAGCAGTTCCTAAAACTGGGTCTTGGCTCAATTGACCACTTGAAAACAACTGTCCTCCAGCTGCAGCTCCTGGGCTTAGTAACTGACTATACCAAACTGCATGGGCATTCCTAGACAGGGGCCAACAGAGGCCAGAACCTCTGTAGAACCTGCTCTGGCCTTTGATATGGCCCCTGCACTGAGGACATAATACCGAATTAGTTTTGCATGATGAATGCAATGTGATTTTCTTAAAGTTAGATTTTTATTTTAAAGGGATATTGTGTAAGAATTACTGCCATCTAGTGGTGAGATGTGGGTATTTCACTGAAACGAACACTAAACCCGAGTTCGTCAAACACATATTGTGGCAATGGTTTCTGCAGTTTGTCAAAAAGCCTTGAAAGCACAGAAGTAACCATGTCAACCGAAGTGAAGGGCAGTCTCTAGAAGCTGGCATTAACTGTAACAACAAGCCTGCGTTGACCGCAGTATTGAAAGCTGTTAAACCCACGTCAATTGTGTACCAATATGATTGGTATATGTTTGCAGGATCTACTGTTAGGGTTTTCTTTGGTAACAAGCAACACATTCTAATTAAACTGAATGGAAAAGCTAGCTTTAAGCTAATTTAGGTGGCACAGTTCGCCTACTTGTCAAAGAGAAACATGGAAACTTCAGCCTTTTTAAAATCTTTCTCCATTAGATTTCCCCATGTCTATCCTCTTTCTTCTATTTCTGTTTTGTTGTCTTTTAAATTGTCTTTTTTGTTTTCTTAGGGATGGTGAAACCGTTTCTTGCACATATGCTAGATATACATGGTCCTGCAATGTGCTGCAGTAGTGGAGACTTTCAGATGTTGGGTTAGCATCTCCAAATGATCTTCCCTGCCTCTCAACCACAATGAACTTCCAGCAAAGGGAAACATGTAGTTATTCCACAAGTTAATACTATTTAATTCCTCACCAACAGCTCTACTTTTCAGATGATAGACTATTATGGCACTTTGCAAATGGGCGACCAGCCTTATATATAAACTAATATAAAATTCTTCACTAATGAAAATGTTTATGGTTATTAGTGGAAGTAATAATACACCAATTATGAATAAATGAAGTGAACAGTTTCAGGCTGTAGAAAAGACAAATTGTTTCACAGCATCTCTACTGCTAGATCAGGGTCTCTTAATATATATAGTGATAAACTATTACCCTGGATTTTTGTTTTATTTTTTATTTATTCTTTTGCTCTATGAAAAATTACTGCCCCCCTGGTTGAATTCCTCTAGAACAATTGCAACCTGGAAGCATTTCGTTCCACATTAAATACAACACCTTGATTAGCTTGTTAAAATCGAGGTCTGCTATGTTGAGACAAACCGACATATGGAACGTTCAGGTGGGTGGAACCTCCTCCTTTTTGATGAGAAAGTGAAGCAAGCTGAATGAATTTCCCATATTATGTTTGGGAGATTGGAACAAAATCTCAGCTTGTCACACTGTTTATTCTCCTTTGGTTTGCTTAATAAACCTCTGAGCCCTTTACAGAACACATGCATCCAGACCCATATTTAAATAACACACATATCAAAGTTAATGGCTAATTAAGTGACCTCTAAGCTGCTCTGGAGATATCGAGGCTGAACCACATATTTCAGATTTCTTTGATTTTATATATATTTCTTTTTATAACTACTTCAGTAATGAATGTGAGATATAGTAGAAAATTTACATTAAGATGCGTAATTAGCCTATTTAGCGGAGGCTGCATATGTTTTTGGTTCAATCTTTCTTAGATCCATCAGGTTTATGCTTGTTTAGATAGATACAAAAACAAAAACTGTATATATGAAGGTAGCTAACGTGCATAACTAATTTTGATTCATTAACTCAATACAATAGCAAGACCCTTTAAAAACCTGCTGACAATAGGTACAGTTCATTGTGTGAAAATGTGTGATGGTATGAGTCTGTTGAGAAGACTAGAAGGTCTAACTACATAAGAACTGAATGACATCCTGGATCTCTCCTGGATGCAGGGCATTTTCCTTCTCATCTGAAATTCTGAAGAATGTCTTTGTACTCCACTGCTCTGCAGTATAAACAAGGAACTCACTGGTTCCCCTTCACTGCCGGTGGGCCAGTGTCGAGAAATCCTTGATTCTGTGCAGAATCCAGCCGTATGTCTTTCGGCTGCATTCGATCCCAGGTGGGTCTACTTCGTGGATTTTAGATGGTCTGCATGACAACAGGAAACCCGAACCAACCTCTTCCTCCTTCAAAGACGAGGCAGCTGTTTATCCTAAAAACAGCGCAGACATACGCCACTGTTTTCCATGGGGGTGGTCCAGACTGCCATAGCAATGAGCAGTAAGTTTGTTTGAAAGTCTAACACAAGCCTTGTGGTGGTGCTAGTCACTGACGTCAGTTGGGTGAAGGTGGCATGCAGCAGCCCTGAAAGCATCCGCAGCGTCTGGGTCCAGGCCGGGGCCGGACGCTCTCCCTGCCAGAGCTTCCAGCTCTGCATACTAGCCAGGTCCTGAGAAGACACAGAGCCAGGGGCCGGAGCAGAGAGGAAAAGAACCACTTCCACCAAAACAAACCTGCACTCTCCATCTCCACTCTATGAAAACAAATGTCTTCCTGGAGTTTCTCCTACCCAGCTGCTGTTTGTTTTTAGTCAGGCTGACATTAAGAAATGAAGTTAGTTTTGCCGCCAGAGAGAGGAAATACAGCGTAAAACGGGGCATTCCTGGATAATTAAATAATGATGTAGACGTTTGTGTGTGGATGGCACAGATCAACGCGGAGTGGCTGAGACAGATAGGTTAGGAAGTGATCTCAGTAAGACAGATCTGCCCCCGCGCTGAAGGGTGCCATGAATCTGGAAAAGATCTGATGAGGCAGCTTCATCTCGAGCCTTGTGTATATATGTGTGTGTGTGTGTTTATCTTCCACTTTACAGACTCTGAAAACCTAAAATCAAGCATTAGGACAATAACAGGATGTGTCCTTCCCAGAAAATGCCACAAATCATCCAGCTATCAAACATGGAGGCAGTCAGGGTAGATATGTCATTGTTCCACTTCAAGTGGTTTTGGCTTTGCATGCAAAAAAAATCAAACAGCTAAGCAGCAAGTATGTGACAATGGTTACATAATCCACATTATAGGGGCAAACAACAAAATACATCTACCAAAATGTTGATGTTTTTCTCGAAAAGCCTTTTAACTGATTACATTCATTATCAATATGTGACCATATATTGTATTTCAAAGTTCTGAATCTTATCAAACCAAACATGATATACAATGACTAAATCATTTGTTTCCTAAGTTTATTAAATAAATGGTGAAAAATTTAATTATTTTTAGGAAAATGAATGCAGAAGAAAGAAGACAATTCCCACCCTGACAAAAAACAGGGCTGAAAACCCACCAACACCAATAACCTGAGATCTTTCTTCTGAATAACTTTATCAGCCTCCCTGATCTCTGTGGAAGAATCGTGGCCACTTCTCTGTATTGAGGCGTGTGGTTGGAGTTCAGACTATTGTTACGCCATAACAAAATTCTATTTTATTTTTTTAAGTTATAAGACACACATGAAATATACACTACATATTCTTTTCTGAAAAGTGTTTGCTCCCTGGTTGATTCTACTTTTTCCTTTCTTGTCACCGTTAAATGAAAAAAACATTTAAATTAACACAAAAAACATTTTTCAGATGATTTCATTAATTATAGAAAGAGATCCACAACTGGTTGAACATTTTGGATTAAATATGTAGTAGTTTTCCTATTTTCTTAAATGTTTTCGTCTGTGATGCGTAAAAACTAATGATTACTTAAAAATCCAAAACAAGGAGAGCTAACATTGACTGCATCACTGCCGAATAGTTTTAATGAGTTGTTATACATGAGATGAATATGACAGACTTTTGATCTACTTTTATCTACATTAGCTAGAGCTAACACAGCTGACAGGAGCTAACACAGCTGACAGAAGCTAACGTGAATTTAGTATCAAATCGAAATTTAATGAACAACTGTTTGAAGTGACAGTATATTTCTGAAACATATTGTTCTATTATATCTTAGAAAATGTTTTGATCTCTATGCTAACTTTAAATGGCTTCGAAACTGGAGCTCTTTGTTGCTGCTAGCTTTTCATCTTGATTAGCATCTCCAAGCAGCAGCCAAACCAACACCAGCTTCTTCAGCCAACTCTTTCCTCTTCCTCTGGTTGCTTCCCCCCATCTTGATTACCTTTCAAGATTTCTACATTTTCATCAATTTCAACTCACTCTGTCTCTCATTGCTGTTTTGGCTAGACAGAACTATTGCTATCGGACTTAGCACACATCCTTTTGCCCAGAATGCATTGCAACATAAACAACATGGCAAACATCCATGTGACATTTTACTTAAATTAATAAAAGCTAAACAGCTTACAGTATTTTACTATATTGTTTTTATATTGAAGATGAATATTCTTTAAAGAGAGTCAGTTGTTACAATTAATCGAGGATCCCTTAAAGAAAAAATAATGTACAATTATTTTTGTAATTTATCAAATTCTTATAAAAGTTGAATTTAGTTTTACGAGTCAAAAAACAAGTATTTTTAATGCTACACATTTAGAATTATGAAATCACTAAAATAGAACCTCTGTAGCAGCATGAGGTGGGCTAAAACATCTCTAAACAAGAATAAATTATCTAAAGATGTTGAAGAACAGATGGAAAAGTGTCAGGTTCCTGGGATTTTGTTTTTCTGTTGGGGTTTGTTTTCTTTAAGGACACTAGATGGAGCTAGAGGCTATGCTGGAGTGGCTCGGAGAAGCACAGCTGCTTCCCATCTTCTCATCAGTGGAGAACTTAGAAAAGCCAGACTACCAACACTTCAAAGCCCGAGTGTTTGACTTCCATGGTATACAGTGCCCTCCAATGTAAGGCCAGAGATTTCCTTGAGTCCGTGATTTTTTGAGTAATTCCTTGTTGTCCTCATCTTCAGGTGTTGTCTCTTCTGGAGAAATACTTGAGTTAAGGGTGGAGATCCGATCTATCTGTTCCTCCTGTTTTCCTGAGACACCGTGGATTTTACCCACTGGTTGCCCAAACCCAATCGCTCCTCCTCAGTTGGTCTTCAGCCTCAGTCAGGCAGTTCCAGTCGGCAGTCAGCTCCTCGAGGACCCTTCAAGTACAGTCTACCTTTTCCACCCTCCTCCACAGCCATATTCAAAACACTCGACAGATACCCTTTGTTTGCTGACATTAATTTACTCCTGATGGCACCTTTACATTGAAGATTTGTGTAAAATACTTGCTCTCTTCAGTGTGAATGCAACATAAGTCTTTGGGACTCCAGTAAAGCACAAGGAGAACTTTCATCCAACAATGGAGGCAACCTGGAACAGTGTTGAACTACCCTCGGAGTGGCTAGCCTGTTATAACTACTCCACATCGATGACTCACCAAGAACAGTATCAAAGGCCCTACAGGTCTCACCCTCTTTAGTTCATGTAAGTGCTTATTATTGAGTTCTAATATGGAAGAAATTAAGTAAATTTGACATCCATTGGAGAGTTCCTATCTGGAAATCAATGCAGATTGAAGAGACACACATGGAGGTTTTTCTGAAAGAGGGTATGGTTAGAGATGGAGAAAAGAAAAAATAGCATTTGAGAGAAAGTTCATCAAACATACAGGCGAACATGCTGACGGTAGTGTTGTGGTATCTGTATCGACATAAAATCTGAACCTGTTTTGTCTGGGTTAACATCTTTGGAATAGAGTGTCTCCAAACAGTTTTTTTTCTGTTCAGTTCCTGATCAACTTGATGACAGTAAGGCACCCACAACCTTTTCTTAAGCTGCTGTAATTACTTTGGTTTATTTTCCAAAAGTTTTCTAGTATTTTTAGTCTTTACTTTGGTTTACTATCCTAAGAAATCTCCTTTTCCTGGGTCCAGCAAAGGTCCAATCTCTTGCTTCTAAGGGTACGTTCACACTGTAGCCTAATGTGACCCAAATCCAATTTTTTTGACAAAATGCGACCTGTATCTGATTTTTTCATGATAGTCTGAAAAACACAGGTCTGATTTTTTCAAATGCGACCCAGGTCACTTGGCAGTGTGGTCCTCAAGCCAATAAGTATCTGATCTTTTCAAAGGCAACCTGTGTCTGAACAGCCAGGTTGCATTCATTCGAACTGAACGTCATTAATACTAAACAACTCACTATTCTTCGTCTTACTATACAGAAGTGGGAAGAAAAACAACAACCATGGCAGACGATAATGCAGAGAGCAGTCTTTATTTTCGACTTTCTTGAAAGATTTGTTTTAATGCAGTGGCTGACGTTGGGAAAGAAATGAAAGCTTGCAAGATGTGCTCCGGCACTACCATCCATGTTTACTTCCATAAACATTTACTTACTTCCGCTTGTGTCCTGTACTGCGCTTGCAGAACACTTAGGTTGTATGAAAGCAGTTCACACAAGAGATCACATACAAGTCGCATATATGTAGTAAAGTGAATGACTACAGAAGAACAAAAATGGATTTCACAAAAAAATCTGAATTGAGCATCAAGGCCTACAGTGTGAATGTAGCCTAAGAGTCCAGACGGTATGTCACTTTCAGCCGCTAAGGGAAATTTTTCATTCTCAAACTTTCTGCATCAGTTCCAGCGTGTCCAGAGTATTAATCCTTACCCTTTTGCCTCTGATGCCATCTGTAGCTACCTCATCACTAGCACCACCTCCATGAGGCTCATCATCTTCAGGATCTTCTCCACCTCTAAAATTAGTACCAGCACCTTTGCCTGTCACATTGTTTCCAGAGCTGTTTCCATCCTCATCAGAACCCTTCCCATAAGAACCATCTGATATTCTGTCTGTCTTCAAAGTTACCACCATCTACTGTATCTTTATCTGCTTCGTATAATGAGCATTCCTTATCTCTTTTACTAGAGTCGCCATCCCTATTATCTCCTAATTCAACATCAGCATCACCTCAATCTCCAGAAGCCATCGTTTCTCCTCTAACTATGCTTTTGCAGCCACAGTCTGCAGCTGTTCTGTTTCCAGAGGGGCTTAAGGCCAGCAAGCCTAATTCAGCTTTCCAAGGAAATCAAGGATGGCCTTCCTCTAAGGCATCTTCTCTCAACACTCTAGCTTCCTTTTTACTCCCTCTGCAGCTGTAACACGTCAGTCAGTCTCCTGTCTTGTTCTTTGGCAGGCCTTTTACGTTTGGAACATTCTCTGGGTACTCCTGTTTCTACGAACAGTCCAAAAGCATGACTATTAGGCTGATGTTTCTCTTGAAATTTTCTTGAAGCATTTTATTTTCCTGCTAGACCCCCCCTAGAGGTTTGTACCTCTAGTTTTCCAGTTGCTCCCAGTGTCAACATGTTCCTTTTGTGTTTCACCATATTGTCACTTGCATTTAACTTCACATCTATATCTTCAAAGTTGGTTTTTCCATTAAAAAACAATGAAAACCATTTTGTAAGCCTGCCATGTGTTGCCTGCTCCTTGACATGTTTGGTTCCTCATCACAACATCAAAACATGACAGCACAATCATAATTACAGCATAAGTGGAGTCCAGCATATTAGTCTCGGTGTAAAGTACTAGTTGGAGTCAAATCTCATTTAAAAACTAGTTATCAAAACACCGTGTTGGATATTTGTACTAACTCCACTAGGATCTTGCAGCCAAATAAATGTAGTGGCCTCAAAAACAAGGAAAAACAGGATCTATGACTCATTTGGACACTCTGGCTTACTGACACAGAAACATACAAACGAGCTGATGTTTGGAAGTTAAACTTGTAGTGTTGATCAGTGTCATTTGTGACATTTAGCCTGTTGAAATATAAAATATTAGCTTTGATTTTTTGGTCATTTCTTAACAGATTTCTTTGATAAACAATATATACTTTATATATACAATCATGGAAAGTTTGTTTACATTAAGTATTAGCTCTCCTTAAAAAAATATTCTAGCAAAACTGTTAACACAAGCTAAAACCTTAAGGAAGCTTCTGGTGCTTTTGTTTGTATTTGTTGTGGCTTTATCTCAAATTGCACCGAACATCAATTAATCATACAGATTCAAATGTATGGATAAACTCTCTTTGGTGTTTAAATCTCCCTAAAACAATTGCACACAATGATTACATATTAAGAAACCTTTGGTGAGATTCAGCCTAAATAGTTGACCTTCTTTCAGACCTGGGATCGATCTAAATACCTCTAATCAGTAGGAACACATAAGGTATGGCAGAAGCACGTCTGCAGTCACCATAATAAGTGCCGTCCAAATAGTGCTGGCAGTTAGGAAAGAGATTGGTCCAGGAAGCAGTATGCTTGCCAGGGCCAGTGCAGTTAGAATAGAGATCTACTGACATCCCTGGTCACTGCTAGGAGCTATATGGCCCCCCAACAATCTTTTGCATGACAAACAGCCAAGCAAAAAACTCTTGAA
Organism: Jordanella pulchra; assembly: GCA_034780135.1. Lineage (NCBI taxonomy): Eukaryota > Metazoa > Chordata > Actinopteri > Cyprinodontiformes > Cyprinodontidae > Jordanella > Jordanella pulchra. Next base: position 25,743 of record JAUZNJ010103972.1, on the reverse strand, counting down.
TAAAATGTCTATCTGCCACAGATCTTACACAGATAGATAAGACAGCAGTAAGCTGTAATGTGGGCGACCTAATTCTTAGTAGTTTGATATGCACCCGCTCTGACGCAGGCTCTGAGCCCCATATGTCAACAAACTATCTGCTAATGATAAAGAACGATCATCTGTGACATCAGTTAACTACATAATCGGAAGTCTACTGATATACAAGGATAAAGATTAACCCTGCAAAGATGATGTAAAGCCCAGCTCCCCCAAGAAAGGCTCGGTAAGCCTCACAATGGGATCCCCCCTCTCGACCTTCCATAAGCAATCATTGTAATATTGTTGACTGTTGTATAAAATATGTGTCTGATGTTAGATCGTCGCCTTGTCTTTGTGCAGTGAGCTTAATGGAAAGTGGGGCCTACTGCATTGAGTCTCTAATAAGTTAAACCGAAAGAAGTCATCTTGGGATTGGATTTGATTCTCACAGAAATGTCTCAAACTAAACAGTTTCTTTGAAACAAAGATGGTGCAGTTTAGCAATATTACATCAGTGGTGGTACTATGTAAGAGGGATGTTTGATGGTTTTATGGAGCTGGTGCATCACATAAAGTGGATGAGATGACGAAAAAAGGAAGACCAACAGCAAATCCTTTAACTTTACTCTAAATAAAGGGTTCAAACTTGGATAAAACTGGGTTTTCTAAACAGGACAATGATCTGAAAAACACAACAAAACCAGTAACCCAAAGATAACTGTGAGACCTTGCAATGTTTTAGAAAAAAAAGCATTTATCCTGAAAAACAAAAACTATTCGAGTGTATCATTTAAGCTAGAAAGCAATTTTTTTTTTATTTAATCACTAATTTTTTGTTCATATTAAACTCAGAATCTGGTTTAATGTTCAAATGTGGAAATGATGGATTATTTCAGCCCAGAACCACGTTTATTCGACGTCTTTCTCGATTTTTGCCCTGATCAATACTTGTCCTCGTTTGACACCAAAGAGAGAAGGAGAGAGAGAGGAAGCACACACAGCCCTGCAGCTGTCTCTGAGAGTGAGAGCGTGAGATGGAGCGTGGGAGGAGGTGCTCATCATGCGTTGCCGTGGCAAGGTCTGCGGCAAAGCGAAAAGAAACTGAGAGGGGAGCCTACGCAATGTGAAACACATCAAAAACACAGCATCCAGAGGTGGGAGATAAACAGAGCGCTCTCACTGCTGCACGGTGTTAACTACTGATGTTATCGAAGGTCACCCATCAGACCGGAGATCGACGCCCGTGGGGCCTTTTGCTTTCTTATTAACATCCAGGAGCTGCTGTAGTGATTCAGAAGGACCTAAAAATATAATCCTGGTTTTAAAGATGCTTTCAGAGCAGCTTGTTGCCAATACTGGCTCTGTGTGAACGTCTGCTTTGTCACGCAACAAGATGAACATGTTTTGAAGATAAGCTGGTTGTTTTGGGTTTTTTTTTTTTTACTGTAAAAGCCTCCGGCTGTATTTTCCTGACCTGAGTGTATGATAAAGTAGCTTCAGCCGTTCTAGCAGCTACACCTCCGTCTGACTAGTGTTTACCTGGAAAAATGCTGAGCTTGCTCTACACACCCACAGTATTACCAAGAAAACTGTTGTTTCTTTACTTGTTCCTTTAAATTATTATTGTCTATCATTCTGAAAGTTTGTTGTTTTTTTTTTTTCTTTTTCTTTCTTGTCATTATAAAGGCACAGAGATGAGTCAGCCTGCTATTATTGTTCTGTTGTTGATTCCAGTAAGGACCTGACAGCGTCTGAAAACACTGACCCAGCTTCCTCTGGGCTGGACTGTATTACAGGAATGATAAGGCTGCAGCATTTCCCTCTCCACCCCTGACCCCCACCACCAGCAGCAACAACGCCACCATGCGCTGGTCTTCATGTCAACATCGGGCCTCTGAAACGTGGGCCTGGCCGCACGTTGCACTGTGTGGGGATGATGGGGGATGAAGATAAGGGTGCTTGTTGTGGCTTAGCCATGTTAAAAAGAAAACGATCAGGTGGGTTTCTTGTAAGTAATCCTGGTGTTTGTGAATGAAATACCTCTCGATGTCTGAAATGGCAGTTGAGGAAGAAATGCTTGTATTTTCAACAAGACAACATCCAAATGATCCTACTTCTGGTGTGTTTACTAAATTACCATTTCTACATGTTCCATCATGTTTACAACAACAGACTTTAAGATGTGGACTAGGACTTTGTATGGAAAAAAACAACAACACAAGAACAACGAAAAAAGACACACGTGGCTTTCCAAATTTTTTACAAATAGAAATTCTGGTTTAAATGTTTTCTCTGATACCCTACATAGAACCTACATAGAATTTGCCTTTTAGTCACCAAATCAGTAAACAGAGTTAATCTGTTCGTGAATTAGTCACACTATCAATCCAGCTGTTCCCTGAAGTTCTCATGTTTTATTTAGAAAACATTACAGAAAAACACCAAAATGAAGTTTGAAAAATATAAAGTCAGGATCCTAAAGGTTTGCTTTTGTAACAAAAAGTGGTTCTGATTTTCATTTGTAAAGAAAAACAAAAACATGCATCAATTTCCTTACATTCATGTATGTTTCTGCCAACTTCTCCTAGGATTCAGCGCGATACAGTTTATTTCTGTAGCACCAATTCACAACCCATGTCATCTCAGGTCACTTTACAGATAACATTACAATCAGATTGTACAAGATTGGTCGAAAATGTACTACCGAAGGAAAACCAGCTGATTGCATCCAGTCATGGACTTTGCAGGATTTGCTCCTCCTAGATGAGCATGTGGTGACAATAGATATTTGCTTGCATTGTGTTGAGTGTGAGCAGCTTTCTTGTGAGGCTGATTGGGTTCTCAAGGAGACAGAATTAGACATACAAAAGGTACATAGAAGCAATAATCCATAAACACTTTCTATGTTACGAAAGGTTAACGGTAAACTATCTGTGGCTCTGTCTAGGAAAGAAACAGCTAAAGAGACAAGCTCTGAGCCATTTTTCATGCTAAAAGGGAAGAGAGCATATACAGTTAGTCACAATGAAAGCCAAGCCCATAGCTATATCTAGGAGAGAAACAGGACTAAGCAGAGTAAGACAGGCTCAACTCTTTCACTGGGAGTGTTAATGGCAGCAGCCCAGAAGATCTTTCCTTCTAGTACGGTGTCACAGCCAAAAAGAACCAGTCCAAATGAAGCTACTAGGAAGAGAAACAGTAGAGATAACATAAAGTTAGAGGTTGAATTAACAAGTACTGCAGAATTAGCAAGCAGAGATAAAATTAAACTGAATAATAAAGTGGTCTCTGTGTCCTCCAGCAGTCTAAGGCCATAGCAGCATAACTATAGCGATATCTCAACCAGAGCCACTCTAACGATAAGCTTTATGAAAAAAGGAACGTTTTAAGCTTAGACCTAAAAGCAGACTGCTTGTTGTTTGAATAGGAAAAATAAATACAACTGGTGTGAATACTTTTTAAGAGCAGTGTTAGATAGGAGGATGGAGAACTCTCAACTATATCTTTTTTATACACTGATGGGACAGTTCTCTCTAACCAATGGTTAAGCGACCAAACAATGAACACACGGTTAAAAACTGCAGCAGGTTATAAATAAATATTTGACTCAAGATCAATTAATTTGTCATTATTTATAGAGTATTAAGGTGAATGTAAATTCTTATTTTTCATAGTTTGGTATATTTTAGAGTTCACAAGATTCTGTTGGTAACTATTTTCTGTTCTGTTTTGCCTGTTTCCACTCAGATATTTCCCATAACGAATCAACCTCCTGCTTTCCTTCAGCTGTAAGTCTCTCAAACCTGTAACAGTTCATCCATGTGTGTCTGTGTGCACGCGCAGATTATTTTTAGTCTATACTTTTTTCAGAAAAGTTGTTTCCGTCTCTGTTAATCTCCAGAGTTTTCCGAAGGGATATCACTTCTCACTAAGAACATTAGACACCATCTATACCCAAGTTATTTGAAGGTTATTCGAGAAACAGAAGCTTTAACATTTGGAGTTTGCTAAATTGAATGAAACTTTAACCTAACTGAGTAATTTAGTCAGATAGGATTGAAATTTTGTTGTTGTTTTGTTTTATACAACGTGTGTGTCTGTGTGTGGGTGTGTGCGTGTCGGGACAACCTTTTATGTGGGGTGTGTCATGAGACAAAGGATAAACAATGGAAAGCACACTTCATACCTGTTGTTAGGTACAGTAGAGGATCTGTGATGCTAAGGGTCTTTTTTTCTGATAAGCCCTTGGGAAACCTGTGAGAATGCAAGTCACTATGAAATTCTTCTGATATGTTAGATAAAAATCGGTTGACTTCAGCAGAAAACTGCCAACGAATCAATGGGACAACGATTCAACTCGGATCTTTATATCAACAGAAATGGCACAACGTCTTATTATTCGAATACATGTTTTTTCAATTCAGTTTATTTATACAGTTCTCATTCAAAGCACATGTCATCTCAAGGCACTTTACAGAAACAATACAGTAAGATCGGTCAGAAAAACCAGTTGATTGCTTTCAGTCATTTTCCAAGAAATGCTCCTTCTAGATGATTCACGAGGATTTTCATTGTAACTTTTAATTTTACTGGTACTGTTCTTCTTTTTTTTTTAAATCATTCAATAAACGGATTTCTTGATTTTGCTTATCTGTCTGATAACTCTGTGGGAAACTTTTTTATGTATGACTAGAGAAGAAGGAAGAAGCTCTGGTCAAAAGCAGGGGACTGCTTTCCCGAAAAGAAAAATTACAGAATAAATTCAAAGGATAGAGAATAATCAAGTAAAATCTATGAGCAGTGTGGAAAGTCAGGTCTGCTGACATGTTCCTGCTGGCACAGTGTTTTGCTTATCAGAGAGTAACGTGACCTCGGAGCCTACGTGCAGCTCAGGGTGCCGCTGGTGATGCCATGCCTTGCCTCTTCTCAACCATGTCTCAATAATATCTTAGCAACAACAGGTCAGCTCTACTGTCTCTGTTTACGTCTTTCCCCACTTGTTTTCCCCTAATGTGTTGACCGGTTTACACTAGAAAGTTCAAAGAGTGTTTTTTTTATTATTATCTGTTTCATTTGCCAAATGAGTCCTCCAGAGATACCAGTCAGGGAATTTAACGTTTTAACATCATGAAGTGCAAACATAAGATCTTGGCTTACTTTGATGTCAAATTCAAAAGGGAGCCATTAAGCCAACATGTGTTATCAGTTCTTACACTATCTGTTTTACAGACCAGCTTTTGATGTTGGCCACATGGGGCCCAAAGTATTGTCAGGCAGATTTTGCAGGTTTCAGGAGGTCTGGAAATCTTTTGTTTTCTCCAATTTATTTGATTTTTTTTTCACCCTTAACTTTTAATCTAATTTAACTATAATGTGAAAACTCCTATCTAGGTGTGAAGCTTGGCTTTGACACAGTGGGACATTTTTATATTTATTAAATGTATAATGTATTGCAGAAATAACTAAACAGATTAGACGTTTTCACATTTTGACTGTATTTTAAACTAAAGATTCCAAAGCCATGATGCTGCCACCACCATATTCAACAGTGATGTGTCCAAATGATTTGCACAGTTACTTTTCCACTAGATTTAGGCCATAAAAGGTTTTTGTGACCAGTGCACATGTTTCCTATACTGTCCGTGTTGTGCCACATACTGCAAAATTTCGTTCTTTAATAAAGGGGTTTCCTATAGTCACTTTTCCATAAATATGTAGAGTACGTAATGCAAATATCTATGGGTTCTCCCACATGAACTGCGGATCTCTACAGGTCAACCTTTGTTTGTGTGTGTCCGCTTTTGCCAATATGCCTCTGAGAATCCTGTCCCGGAGCTATATGATAACACTACAACTTTGCTTTCACAAACAGACCATTATAACTGTTCCCATGAGGTACCGCTAGTATATGAAAACTTATTTAAAATTATTTGTGGAGTAAAATCATATACAACAGACATGGAGACGGAAATAGATGTGAAAGAAAGAAAGATTGGATAAAGATTATGAACAACAGCGAGCATCCTCTTCAGAAGATTTTTAAACAACGGAGTGTCTTCAGTGAGAGGCTTCAGCAGATCTGGTGCAAGACAGACAGAAGATCCTTCCTGCCTACAGCTATCAACACCTAAAACTACTGGTTAAGAGGAAAAAAAACATGAGTTACTACAACATTTAATTTTCCTTTGGGATGAAGAAAGTATTATTGAATTGAATTTAATTTAAATTAAGATTATATTCAGAATAATCCTTGGTCATACACTTCTCAGACCTTCACAGATTAATTAATACTCACATTAAATTACAGAAATGTTGCAGATTTGTTTAAGGGCTGAATCATAAATATAGGTTTAAGTGCTTTAAAATATAACATCACAATGTCTATTTTTAATGAATACATGTCAATGTACTTCAGTTCAAATCCTCTTCGGCCCATAATTCAACACCGGCTGTTTAAATGTGATAATATACATCTTGAAAATTATTTTATGTCGCAACAGCGACACCCCGTGGTCATATTGAAGAAAAAAACACACACACACACAGAGCAGCCATGACTTTAACAGCGATGAGTAGAAGTCACCAGCTGGGGTCGCTGTTGCGCCACCTCCAGTGCTGACAGTACAGGGCAGCAGAAGTCAACTCAGACCAAAGAATTTCTGCTACAGCTGACTCGGACGCCATCTTTGTCGCGAACATAAACAACAGGGGAGTCGCGTTGGCGTCTGAGTGCACCGCTGTTGGTTTCACGGAATACGACCAAAGTCTTCCCATCGCGGAGCTCATCCTTTCCGCCGAAGATGTCAGCTGCGTTGGTCACCTGAGACACTGACAGGTCGGTGAAACACGCTCTCATTCGGCTGACAGGATTCATAGCTGTCTTAGTTTAAGGAATGAAAACTGGTTTTGTGTACGCGAGCATATGATACCATGACAACGGTGCGGCTTTCCTTTTTTGGGACATCCTGCAACGTTTCAGAAATGTCTGCCTCTCTGGGCTGTTTGACTACAATAATATTAATAATGATAATGGCGGCCGGGGTTTTTAAACCCTGCAGACTCGAAGCCCATTCAGCCTCAATACGAACACGTCAGGATAACCGGGCCGCTTGGTCCTTGTTATCGTAGCTTTTTAAAGATGCGTGTTTCTCTGGGTTCGTGTTTTGGTTTTTGTTTAGATATGGAGATCCTTTGCGGATTTCCCCACCGGGAGGGAGCGGAGGTGTAAAAGAGGGGCGGGTAGGGGCCCCCTTCAGCCCTGAACAGATGGACCAAGAGTACGAGAGACGGTTGCTGAGGCAGATCAACCACCAGAACCTGCCCACTGAGGGCCGTTTGACCAAGGTGAGGAGGACGCCTTAATAAGTACAGTTTATTATGAAGCTCTGTCATCCACACAGACTACAGCTTTGAGTTAATGCCTGCTTCCAACTCCTCCCAGGGACGTAGTTAGGTAAAAATATGAACGATCTAGAAATATGTCAACCTTCATCTGTTTATCCACCCATCCATCTTCACTAAGCCTAAAAAAACTCATATTTTTCCATGAAATAATCCTATCTTCATGTATATGCAGTAAGCATGTAGGAATTGTTTTTTTTCTCATCCCAGAGCTTAGGTGCTGCCTGCAGCCCTGTCACTGTAAAGTCAGGGGACCGCTTCATTCCCACCCGTGCAGGAAGCAACTGGAGCATCAACTTCCACTATGCCAACGTAAGAGATTTACCCCACCTGTCGACTGTGCGAGCTGTTCTTTTAAGAAACCAAAAGCTTTCCATGCAGCAGCAGATGCATTGTTGTTCTCTCTCTGCAGGAGAACTGCCGCTCTCCTGCTCAGAACCACAAAGCAAAGGATGCCAGTTCAGACTCCAGCAAAGGTCAGAACTCCATCCTGATCGTTTTTAATACCAGAGCCTGATCTCCTTCTGGGTTCACCACCTGTTCCTCTCTCGCCTCCATAGATGCTGCTGCGTATGCCGCCCTGCTGAGGAACGAGCTGCTGGGTGCTGGGATAGAGACTGTAGCAGAGCCTCACGCAGACGACCGGCGGCAGGACCTTCTGGCTCAAGACTCTTACAGCCTCTTTAGGGTGCAGATTACTATTTATTAGGTTTTTGGTTAACAAAGCTGCTTAGATTTGACTAAAACTAGCATTGCAGTGGTAACGTCTGTCTACTCTGCCAAATCTATGGTTCTGTGGACTGAAAAAAAGATTTTTAATATGTATATTTGGGTCAATCTTATGCAGATTGATCAATATTTTGGTTTGTTTTAGCACAGAACAACAGCTTCTGTTCAACTTCATCTAACAAGGTTCTGCTTCCTGTGCCTCATCTTCTCTGCAGTACACGGTCCACACGAAGAGAGTGCCTTGCGATCGCGCTAATGAAGTGTCCCCCTTCTCCCTCTCCCCACTCAGCAACAAGAGGTATCAAACATCCCACCAAAACCTCTACAGATGTGTTGATTAGCTCAGAATAATTTTGTTTTTTTCTTTCCTTGCATCCCTTTTTTTCTTTGGCTGGATTCATAAAGTCACAAGCTGCTCCGTTCGCCCCGCAAACCAGCGCGGAAGATCTCCAAGATCCCCTTCAAAGTGCTGGATGCTCCGGAGCTGCAGGACGACTTCTACCTCAATCTGGTGGACTGGTCAGCTGGAAACCTGCTGAGCGTGGGGCTGGGAGCCTGCGTCTACCTGTGGAGTGCCTGCACCAGCCAGGTCAGACGGGAGAAACTGTTCACCCTTAGGGAGCTTTTTATATTTACATGTTTACGTCTTTTATGCAACAGCGTTAAACATTATTTCTTTTAGTGATGAAACAACCTCTCCTAAAGGTCTGATCAGTCTGTCATTGCTGAATTAAAACTCCAAACAAATGGATTCTCATAAATGAATGCAGGGACAGCATTGATCATATGAAAGCCAATAAAAAAAAGACCAGTTTGCAGTGAGGTTTATACAGAAAGCATGTTTAAAAACAACAAAACAGGGAAGGACACCATTAAGGTATAAAAAAAACTCCTTAGAGGAGAAAAAAATAAGAAAACTTCTTAAAAGAACAATTAGAAACACTTGTACAGAATTTAAAACATCCAGAAATAGATGGATTCAGTCCAGTTGTACGGTAAAAAAAAAAACATCTAATCAAGTCAATCTTTTTAAATAAGTGGATTTTCTTTTTATTTGAACAAAAATAAAAAAGACTTCTTTCCATATTTTTCCCCTCTTTTCTACACCCATTTTATGTGCAGCTTCAAGCTTTGGTGATCAGGGAATTTCTCTTAATTTGAGAAAAATAAATCCATTCATTCAAATAAGTAAGACTAGTCCAAGGGAAGGAGATTATTTACGTTAAAAATAAAGTAAAAATAAAAACGGTGTTGATTATTGTATTTTAACTTAATATCTAATGATCTTGTTTGAAGGGCAAAAATACCCATTTGATTGACAGATCCTCTAATTTACCTGCATGCATTAGAGGCAAATACATTTTATTTAAAGAAATTTCTACTTATTTTCAGATTAGTGTAGGAAGAACCCTCAGTCAGTCTCTACAGATGGTTTTAGTTTTTAGCTGGGGGAATCTCCTGGGACTCAGGGCCCTCTGGGGGGGGGTCACGAGATGGCTTTCAGAGTAATTGTGATGTGATCCCTGAGGTATATAAGTCAATATGAAATTTATTTATCTAAAACATGATGCAGAATTACATATGCCATTCAAATAAACATGTAAAAATTAAACTGACAAATCAAGTAATTAAATGTATAAAATAAAACACGAACTTAAACATAATATTTACATAACTTCTTATGAAAAGATAGAGTGAAGTTATAAAGTGATGATGTATTTATTTTAAGGCTGCCAGTCTGTTTTTTAGGAATCTCTGCTGTAGCTGTCTGTGACGCAGTGGTTTTTGAACATGCATCTGACTGAAGAGACATTGAGAGATCAGCTGATTTTACCTGCTCAAATTAAGGGGAAATATTATTTTTTTTTAAGAAATATGTACTTGTTTTTAAACCCATTTTTTTGCAGTGTAGAAATTACTGTTTTGTGTGACTAATATCAGCGATTGTGGTTCATATTTTAAGTTTTGCAGCTCAGTTGATGGGGAAACATCATCAGATAACTGCAGAAGATCATTGGCATATTCATCTGTACGAATGGTCCAGTCAAAGTCTAGACCTAAATCCAGCTGAAATATCCGAAGCAGATGGAGTCATTCCTCACAGCTGTACAGCTGTGATCATTGCAAGACTGCGTCCTGCAGGATATTGACAATGAGGCTAAATACAGAGATAAAATCCATGTGAAACGTACTAAAGTTTATTCTGCTAATGCAGAGATCTGCATCCAGAGGCGCTTTAGAAACCTCGGCTAACAAATGCACGTTTTAGCATTTTCTTCACTCACTAATTGCTCTGAATTTCCCCAAAAAATAAACGTTGAACTTTTTCAATTGTTTTTTTTTAGTGCATCTTTCTAAAGATATCAGCAACCTTTCGTAAATATCTGTTAAATTTTTTTTTTGTTTTTTTTAAATGTTGTGATGTTTGATTTTTATAAACAGAACTGAAGCCAATTTTTTAAATTCACAAAATGATTAATTGTAATTATAAAATTAATATATTTGTTCTTTTTTTGAAGTGGGAAATATATCAGCAACCTGTTGTAGATATTTGTCAAAAAAATTCATTTTTTTCTTTTTTTTTTATTAAATGTCCTGTAATGTTTGTGAATCTAAACATGTTTTAATTTTTTGCAATTCACAAAATAATGAATTCTAAGTATTATTTTTGATTACATTATTTTCTGACATTTTTAAAGGCTGGAAAAACTTTGGTATTTAAATAATAATTTTCCAAAAATATCAGCAACCCATTGATTTTTTTTTTTTTTTTTTTTCTTTTTGGGATGTTCTCTTCTTAATTTTCAAACCTAAAGCTTGAAATGTCCCTGCGATAAGATTGAATCTCTTGTGGTGGATTTTTAGGGCTGCAGGGCCAAAACGGAAAACAAAATCAATGTGTGTGAATACTGTGATCCTTTTTGACGTCTTCACTCACATGATTGATGCGACTTCTTCCTTCGGATCCCAACAGGTGACGAGGTTATGCGACCTCTCGGTGGATGGGGACTCCGTCACATCGGTTTGTTGGAACGAGAGGGTGAGGCTCCTGGAGAAGTCGGTGTGCTTTACAGATCGACTTTAGACACAGAAGAAACTGACTTTTCATGTCCCACAGGGGAGCCTGGTGGCTGTTGGAACCCACAAGGGTTACGTTCAGATCTGGGACGCAGCAGGAGGGAGGAAGCTGACCTGTCTGGAGGGACACTCAGCCCGAGTAGGTCAGTCACACTTTGGATTTTTAAGAGCTGGATTCATATAAACAGCGTTCAGACGGGTTCTAGAAATCTTAGAAAGTTTTTGAATTTGGGAAAAAAAAAAAAAAAACATCCTTAGAAGTCCTTGAATCTGCAACACATGGTGACCGCGATCGTTAGCTAACCCTTGGATTCCAGTGTTTCCTGTTCGTCGCTAACGTGTGCGTAACAAGTCAGTGCGTTAAATCTGCTGCGTTTATCAGTCACGATAAACTGGTGTTTAAGTTGGTAACAACATGCCTGTAAAATACTCATTTCAGGAAACAGGTCTTCCAGGGTGAGGCTTTTAAAGGATCCAAATAGTTTGTTTCTTGTTTTTGTCATCGGATGGAAAACATTTTGAACCTTGCAACAGATTTGCTGAAGAGCTTAAAGGCTCCAGCACATATTTAATATTGATATGAACGTCAAATGTGACCATTATCAATAAGAATATTAGCCCTACATACACTTTTGTTTTGTTTTTTATTGATTCTGATCCAACAACTTCTGTCCCATTCCGTTTTTTTAATTTTGCATTTACTAAAATAGCTTATTAGCTACGCCTCCATGCACAAACTTTCATGATCCAATTGAAATGTCTTCAGAATCAAAAACATTAAAAATGAACTTGAGTAGATTGAATAAAATGTCCCATTTAACTTAAAATATATCATGTAAACAAGCCAGTTAGAATATTCTGACTAGCGTTTTGTCGCTCAAAGCAGAAATGCGTCACTGAATAGGGATGCACTGATCTGCTTTTTTCACCTCCGATACTGATACCGATATTTGAAGTTTAGTATCGGTCGATACTGATCCGATGACAAAAACAGCACTGAATTATGACACAACAAATGGTGTTTTATGTAGGTCTTTTTTTGGGCCTGTTCACCGTTACTTGAAAAATGTTCACTTTCATCAAAGTTAGCCGTTTCCCACTACTTCCTTTTTGTTTGCAGAGTTGGATAATCTCAGCGTGTTCCTTGATATGTAATTTCTGGAGGTGTTTCATTAAGATGTTGGTGTTATAGATGGAAGATTTAACACGGAGCCTCGGATCATTTCTTCCCCAAACATTGCAAGTCGCCATTGGGCTAGTAGGGTGAGATAGCGTGAAAAAACCTCCACACAGCCGATCCCTTCACTCGCTCCATCTTGAACATCATGTTCGAGTTGCGTCCATGACGGCATTGAGTTGCATAGAGCTAGAATGAATAGATTGTCCCGATCCAGTTTTTTTTTCTTTATATCTGGATCGATACTGATGAAAATATCGGATCGGTGCGTCCCTAATTCTGAAGGTGATAAATCTAATCTCTATCTTTAATTGGATTAATCTATTATTCAAATAGTTGTCAACTAATTTGGTAATTACCTAGAGGTATAGTACACAGACACTAAAACACGCCGAAAGAATCACAAGCAGCAGCAATTAAGAGAAAATACTACAAATATGAACATTTAAAAACATAAAATTGAAAAGTTTTTCATCCAGACTTAAATATCTGTCTATCGTATGGAATCTAATCCCTTTATGATCGTCTGTGGGGATCTTTGTGCTGCAGGCGCGCTGGCGTGGAACGGGGAGCAGCTCTCGTCTGGTAGTCGGGACAGAGTGATCCTGCAGCGGGACGTCCGAACGCCGCCCTCTGCTGAAAGGAGGCTGCAGGGTCACAGGCAGGAAGTCTGTGGCCTTAAATGGTCTCCGGACCACCAACACCTCGCTTCTGGAGGTAACGACAACAAGGTAAGGCATCTGAAGAATCAGGAGACTGTCGCAGAGTTTACCGCCAGCATCAACAAGCTTTGAAACTATTAGTATTGGCAGCTGATCTGTTTCACCTATTCAGCAATATTCTAACCTCAAGGCTTTAACCCAGCAGCATCCATAAGGTTTTCCTCTTCCTGTCGTCTGTGTTCAGCTGCTGGTGTGGAACAGCTCCAGCGTCGTCCCCGTGCAGCAGTACAGCGACCACCTGGCAGCGGTGAAGGCCATCGCCTGGTCCCCTCACCAACACGGGCTCCTAGCCTCAGGCGGCGGCACCGCCGACCGCTGCCTGCGGTTCTGGAACACCCTGACGGGTCAGGCCCTGCAGAGCACAGACACCGGGTCCCAGGTCTGCAACCTGGCTTGGTCCAAACATGCCAACGAACTGGTGAGCAGAATCCAGCGCACCCTGGATGACAGTAGCATCCTCTAGTTATTCATTTAGGTTTGAAGGTTAATAATCTGTTAGATCAGTTGAAATCTTTTCCACAGAAACTCGTTTCCTGATTAAATAAATGTCCCATAAATAGTTTTAGCAAAACAGGATTTTTCTCATGTTATTCATCCAATGAAAAACAGTCATGCCCTCATTCAACTCTGTCTATATTACTGACTCTTCATGTATCAAAATCATTTTACTTGATTCACTTCCTAATGACAATTTGTTATTTTCTATGCAGATGCTGATTTGTGGGAATGGTGACTATGAATCAAGATTTAATGGTTGATTTCTGATCAGGGTTTCCAAACTGCTGGAATCAAGTTCAGCCGTTTATGATTTAAAACAAAAAGAAAACAATGAACAGCAGTTAAATTCGTCCCTTTTTCTGCATATTAGATAAATTAATTGAACTTTAAACACTTTTTATATTAAAATAAGGCAACAATTACTCAAATACAAACACGTCAGATTTGTTTTCTCAGCATCTCTCTAACAATCGTTTTTCCTCGTTCCTAAATCACCAGAAGTGCAGTAGAAGAGATTAACACTTCTTTATGACAACCTTTCAAATTAAAACAAGGTCAGAGTTGAGATTTGAGACGAAAAGAGTTAAATTTAATTAAATGAGTCAAATATACAAGTGATTATTTTTTTTATTTAAAGAAAAACAAATAAGATTTAATGAGTCCTTGTGAAATCACTCTGTTGTTAAACAAGTTTTTAAGAAAACCCGAAAACCTGAAGGGGAAACATCTACATGGTTGTTCTTGTTCCGCCCAAAAGTCACAATGTTGGTGGAAAATAATAATCTAATGGATTTTTGTCTAAATGCTTCAGGCCTTGATGAGAGCAGCTTGTCTTCACACAGTAGCCACTTCCATTCTACCAAATTTCTTGGTAGAGTAATTCATCGGCCGGCCGATATTTTGGGCCGATATGTGCATCAATTAATTAGTGCATCCAGCAGCCTTGCTTTGAGACCACCTGAAATGGGATCATTCTGCTTTTCTATTAATGATGCTTAGTTTCATTTGTCAATAAATGCTTCTTTATAATGTTTTCATAGAGACGTGTGTCGCTTGTTATCATTTTGTCATTTTTATCCTGTAAACGAAAGAAGGAAACCAATAGGCAGCTTCTATCAGGCATCAGATAGAAGGATCTCAAAATAATCAGCTTCGGATTTAAAAACCTTTATTGGTCGATCTTTGTTTCTTGGTACATGTCTGATTGTTTCAGAGCTACCTGCATGTCAATCTGTGTGTTTCTGAACTCCCACCCTGTCAAACCAAACGGTTTATTCATTATGTGTGTGTCCAGGTTAGCACCCACGGCTACTCTCAGAACCAGATCCTGGTGTGGAAGTATCCGTCTCTAACACAGGTGGCCAAGCTGACAGGACACTCCTACAGAGTCTTATATCTGGTAGGTGTGAGAAAATAACAAAACATCAAGACAAAGTAAAGTTAGCAGGAATATTGTGTTGTTGATTGCAGCATTTTGAACAGGACTGCAGCGTAGATGTCCTCACAGTTTAGTTGCTTCTTAGATGTTTTGGGGGTTTTTTTTCCCAGCAGCGTTTTGCAGATCAGTGTCCTGTTTCAACAAAGTAATCTCCGCTAACTCTTTCCTTCTCAGGCTGTGTCTCCAGACGGAGAGGCCATCGTTACAGGAGCCGGAGATGAGACGCTTCGTTTCTGGAACGTCTTCAGTAAAACACGATGCACTAAGGTACAGCAGAACGGGCGCTCGCTCCTCGCCATCCCCTGGGTTTTCTACAGCTCGGTTCTCGCTGGATATGATCCGATGTGATTAGACGCCTTCACAGATGAAAACACTGGAGTTTATTTATCTGGGATTCATGCAGCAGAGCGACACAAAGTAGAGCGTATTTGGAAGGAAATGATGATCGTCAATGAAAATCAATAAATGGCTTTTCTCTTTATCAGTCCGCTTTACTGTGAAACATTGCAGAGGACTCATTTATCTCGACAGGTCAGCTAATTTGCAGGGGTGTAAATCAGCAGCTCTATCACAATACCATGCTGTATCGGTTTGTCTTAGATGATGATGCACGTCATAAAGTCCACTCCTTCCACAGACGAGGAGGATTAAGAAGGGACAGCGATGTTGGCTTTACAGTTACAAAAGTATCAGAGTGAATAAAGGACAAAAACAAGAGGAGCGTGTTTTTAATCACGTATTTAACCAGGTTGTTTATGAATATTTTAAGCCCATGCCAGTTTATAACCACGTTTGTTATCAATTAAGAAACATATAAGCAAAAAATGTAATCATGACCTTTAGAGGTTTGTTAGAGAAGAAAAACGTGTGGATTTTATTGAAGAAGGGGCAGAGAAGTCGATGCTGTGATGATCACCACCGTCCCTGTGGTGGACATGGTCACGGTGGCAGCATCATGCTGTGGGCAGGTTTGGATCAAAGCGTTTTCACGGGTTCCCCTCTAGGTGTGTAGAGATGTACCTGCAGCTGTAACTATAGAGAGGGATGGTTGTGTGAAGCACCGTCTGTGTGTTTGTGCACTTGGTGAAGATTTAAACACTGGATTTAACTCGGCTTTTCTTTACACAGAAGGAGGGAATTTAGTTTGGTTGTGGTTAAAAGCAAAGAGCAGGTTTGATAAAATAGAAATATGAAGAAAACAAATGGAATCCAAAAGTTAAACTTTTAAAAGAACTTTGCTGTTTTTGCAGATTTTATTTTTTTTCACATTTTATTTTTCATATTTTATTTTTGTTTTTTCCTAAACTGAATTTTTTTTCTTTTTTTTTTCTATAATTTTATATTTTCAGATACGATTTTTCTGTTTTTTCTTTCCCAGATTGAGTTTTTCTCTTCACTCCTGGAGGCGGGCTTCCCTCCACTGTGATGAGCAAAGACATATTTCTATTGGTCTGCATGGACCTTAGTAGCAGCGTTTTTATTTCCCTTGAAGTGATGAGAATATCAGACTCAGTTTCAAAACAATGCAATTTGTAAAACTCCATCAGAAAAAAATAACATTTGAAAAATAAAATCTGAAAACATAAAATCTGTAATAAAATATATGATTAAAAAAAATTAAATCTAAGAAAACATCAGTTACTTCCAAAACATTTCTTTGATTATGACTTTTTTTATTTAAGTTTAATTTCTGGATTGCATTTCTTTTTTTATTTCCATGTACCAGGTTGTGGGTTGTAAATTAATTAATAGTTTTTGTAAAGCTAAAAGTCAAACTCATGGGATGACAGCTTGGGAGATGATGGAAATATCTAGAAACCTGCACACAGACTCTTTTCAGCTCACACTATGCAGACGCTCCATTTAAATATGTGAAACGAGCACAACTAAGGTTAATTCAGCTTATAGGAACCTAAGGAAGCCGAACGTGACTCAATAAAACATGCAAAGGATAGAAAGTGTTTAAAGAACAGGGTTTGGAAGGAAAACAAATGTCTGTTTAATGCTAATCCATTCATTTGGACTTTCTCTATTAGAATTGCACTTCTGTTAAGTTCTTTTAACTGCACACTTTTGTTTAACCTTTTCTGTTTTTTTTTGTTGTTTTGTCATTCTGATTCATTGAGATAAAGGAAGAGTCTTTTCTCTTACAGATTACAATGTAATAGATTAATGGATTAGATTTAAATAAAACGTTTGACAGATCAGTGTTTTTATTAAGGCGACTAACAAACTGTCCTTTCTTTTAAATCAAACTTCTTGGTTTGAATTTGAAGGATTACTGCAGTTTTACACCAGTTGCACCTCGGAGGTGTGTTGGTATTGATATCAACATAATTACTGCATATAATCTGTTTACAAAATCTGTTCTTTGCATTTTACAGCAATAGAACAAAACTAGCTCTGTAATATTAAACTTTTTATTGCCGTTTTGACATAAAATCCCAAATGTAAATCCATCGTTTGTGGTCATCCAATGAAAAAGCTCCATCAGTGTAAATACTTGCATTCAAAACATCAGAATGAATAATAATTTGAAAAGATTTGATGTTTTGTTTCTTAAGACAGATTTTTTTTTCCTTGTTTCTTCATCCAGGAATCAAAGTCGGTGTTGAACCTTTTCACCAGGATCCGATAGTGAGCGGTCGGGGAGGAGGAACTCAGCTGTTAGCACTCACAGACTCGTAGAGCCTCTCCACTGAGCACCACGGTCACAGAGGTGTTTTTAGCCAAGGACGCGGCTCAAAGCTCCACCCTTCACAGCGATGTCACCCATTTAAAAAAAAAAAAAAAATCACAACATGTTCTGCTGTTGAAGTCGCTCCGGTTCTCCTGTCATGGACGTGATGAAGTAGTTTTTTTTTTTTTCTGTTTTTTTGTGGGGGGGGCTTCTTTGTACCAGAGAGGCAGAAGGGGCGGGGCTTCTTTATATTTCTATCATGCAGGTTTATGATCTGGAGAAAAGAAACCAGTCGGAGAACAAACTCAGTCACTCATCCACCTCCATTAGATTGATTTAATCAGTGTTTTGTCAGTAAATGTACATTCATGGCACTGTGACACTTTCTGACAGGTATTTTATTAAAAACATGGCCGACAGTGACCCACATGTCTTTTAACAGTCCGCTGTGTGTGCTTGTGTCAGTCTTGGGGACGCGACCGCAGCCCCGACTAGCTTTCAGAGTATCCGGACCCCTGCAGACCCCTGCAGAGCAGAGAGAACTCCTTCACAGCCTCCTTAATGCGTCGTTTGTTTGTTTGTTCTCTGGGGGGAACAAAAAAAAAAAGGTTAAAATTAGAGTTTATCGATATATACTTTTTCTAATGAATCACCATAGATAGCAACTGTTTTGTTTTAGTTGATCTGGGTTTTTCTTCATGTTTTTCAGCACCTTTCAACAAATTTCCCTTTAGCTGCAGCAAAGCTGTCAAATATCAACATGGGTTGGGTTATAGATGGGGGCCCGTGGAACTGCTCTTTTTTGACCCTTTTACTGAAGATAATTAATCTTCTTAAGAAACATACCTGTTGCACAGACACCGTAAGTGATTAACCCCTTGGGCATATTTCTTTTTTTTACCTTTAACGTTTTATTGCAACAATAGTTTAAAAGTGAAGCTGTTGCACTTTTAGCTTCAGTTGTATTTAACTAGAATCAGAGTTTTAATCTTCTATATCTGCGGAGCCACAGATTACCCAGTGTGTTACTATACAGTATATATTAAACAATGGATCTGGATCTTCTGGACGAACCCCACTATGATTTAAAACACAGCTTTCATGTAACTTTACCAGCAGGATGAAGTGTTGCCAGATTTGTGAATTCACAAAATGTAAAAAAAAAAGCCAGAAGCCTATAGATCCATTAGAGTTGAATACAGAAATTCTTTAAACCAGTGAAATGCAGTGACGTGTATAATGTCGACGCATCAACCAGAAGCAGCAAGCTGAAGCAAAGCAAAGATGGCTGTGTCGCTTCTGGCTAGAATACCATCTAAATCTTTTTTTAAAACGATGTGATTTGTGCAGTTTTTGGATGGGAGAGATGTTTGTACTTACCCCCACTGGATTTATTAAACAGTCAACACCACTAGTAGGGAAACGGATCAATAATATGAGATGTTGCAGCTGCTACTGCTGCTGTAATTGGCTAAGAGCTTGACATGGGGGCAGGTGCCTCTTGGTGATTTACCCAATCAGCTTAAAGAATTGTACTGATTGTCCCTCCCTTTTGTGAACACTTTCTACAGGAGCCTTTCCAGATGGATACCTGTAGACTTTGAATTATGCGATCAGGCTCGTGCCAGGTTAGCTTTCATGCCCCCCTCTGACCAATCTTTTCGAGAGTTGAACAAAGAGAAATCAACTGTAATGATTAGACTGTCGGATCAGGATTTTTCCACAGCAGCAACTCGGTACCGTAATGGAAAATGGATGTTAGGTTACCTCAGGATCTGCTGAGAGAACAGGTCCTTCTGCTCTGTAGTGACATGTGCTGACGGAAACCCAGGGGTCTGCAGGGTTTCCCTCAGCCACTGGGACAGCAGAGCCGGACACTGTCTGTTTAGACTGAGCAGAACCTCAGAGAAGTGCTCCATCAGGCTGCGGGAAGAACCCCCTCCGACCGCCTGAGAGAGGGGCAAAACAAGACACTGTATTCCCAGGGCTTGGATCCTCCTACTGGCATGAGAACAAGTGGAAGGATCTGACAGTCTACCTGCAGCACCGTCTCTGTCAGGATCTTTCCATCCGCCTGCAGCACATCAACGAGGGATGGCACGTCTTTGCAACGACTCAAAAATTCTGTCTGTTGGTAAAACGACAAAGAGAAAAAAAAATCAAACCTGTGATGAACTACATTTAGACCCAGTCTCCCACTTATGGCTCTTAGCTTACAAAGAACAGGCAGGCTGCTTTAACTGTGGGTGTCTCTGGGAACTTGATGGACAGGATCCCTGATTAAAAGCAGGAGAAGACATTTTCAATTGGCAAATTTCAATAACCCAAATATGCTACTGGCTTTTAGACTTTAGGTGGAAAGCACATTTTGAAGAACTTAAAGGTTAGCCCTGTTTTTCTAGTTCCATACCTGCGCTGACGCTCACCTGAGTAAAACAAAGCTTTGACGTCTAATTGGGCCGACAAATGCAAATCTGGACTCCTCTTAAGAATCTAAAAGTCAGCAGAACAAAAGTTCTGAAGTTATATTACATTTTTACGGAGGTATGTGGGATTTTTTTTTTTCAGGAAGCTAATGTTCATTCCACCAACCTGAGCATGAAGGTTCATGAATGACTCAGCGATGTCGGGATGCTCCCTTGGACCTGCAGAATGACATGTCATAGAAAATTAACAGCCTCAATCAGTTTTTCAACACTTTGCCTCCAAGGATCAAAGCTTTCTTGGATTTGTTTTGAATATGAACTCCTCAGAAATGTTTTTTATGTGTCTTTGGTTGAATAAGTAATAAAATACAGCTCAAATATTGTTGGGTTATGAACAGGGGGGAGGGGCTGAGATACTTTAATCTTCTTTACTTAAGAAAATATTTCAGTACCTGTGATGAAAAGGAATTGGAAAAGCATTTAGGAACCCTAAAGAGGTATAGGTTGTGGTCAGAAATGCAACAAATGCCTGGATTCAGAAGATTTTCATCTTGATTGCTAATGGCCACATGATGAAGACAGATCAGTCGCCGATATAAGCTTCCTTTTTTCTTCTTTTTTTATTGACATCAGCCGATATTCATGCATCTGCTGATTCATTGGTGCAGCCATGCCTTGAGATCAAGTAAAGCACATGCGTTGGTGCTCTTTATATTTGCTAAAGTAACACTACTGAGCACCAGACATGTAACCTTCAGGTTTAGCTCTCCTGTAAAATTAAACGGCCTCCCTTCGTGTTTTCATACCTGCTATCAGACAGCTTTAGTTTAGCTAGCTCTTCTCGGAATTGAGGAATTGAGCTAATAGTTGGGTCTTTTTCATCCAACATTAATTAGTCTGTCAGTTTTATCATGTATATTTTAACAGAGGAAAAACTAACATTCATACATCACTAACTTGTCATGCTTATTCCATCGGGGTTCGCAGTGGCTGTTTATGCGCGGTAGGTGAGGTATACACCCTGGAAAAGTCAAAACAAATAAAAAATCAGCAGCACATAACTAGGATCAGCTAGTTAGTTATATCGACCTTCAAAGAAAGCGATATCAGTTTCTAGTCCTGACTGGTGAAAGCACATTTGGAACATCGTTATTTTTAGGCTCTAGTGGCCTTTATCTTTGCATTACTTTTTGAAAGTAGGCAGACAGGAAAGAGGTGTAGAGAGAGGGGAAGACGTGGCAAAGGTCGACTGGCCGGAAGTCGAACCAGCGACGGCCACATTAAGGACTGAAGCCTCCATACATCATCGCACACTTAGCACTACACCAACGCCACACCCATGAATCCAATCTTTTTCTAGCCGTTGTGCACACCACACTAAAGCGCTGGCAGGATGTGCTTACAATACTCTTCAGTGTGAATGCTGTTGCAGAATGAAGATGACTCTGACTTAGCCATGTTCACAAGTGAAGTCAGAGATTACCCAGATATGAGAGGCTCATTAAAAGAGAATTTATTTCAGAAGACATTTTGAAGCTTGTTTTTGGTTTATATAGGCTGTGAGGAGAAGGAAAGTTGTGAACTTTGTCTGAACTCGCGATATGTTGGGAGCCTTTGGGAAATGTCAGTCAGGTTTTAGTAATGCTAACCTTGCTAACTGCTTTTTTAATAGCTAAAGGTAGATTTTACATGTTAGCTTATTAATGAACTGTTTTTTTTTTTGTTTGTTTGTTTGTTTTAATGTGACCCATCATGCACTCTCTCACACACCTGGTCTGACATCATCTACCCCTAAAATTCAAAAATGTCGGACTGCTAAAAGAAGTAGGCCAAAAAGATCTTTTTATTTTTTTACAGTTGTTAAACAGAAGTCTGAATCTGTTAAAATTAGTATCAGGGCTTTACAAAAATTGGAAAAATCAGTAAATTCTCCTTTAAAATGTCTCTAATAAACATAAGAAAAGATATGTAGGAAATGTTGCTGCTTTACAGCAAAATAAAGCATAAAACAAGTCCTTTGGATGTAAGTGTAAACGAGTGGCCTTCATTACCTTGCTGGAAAATAGAGAGCGTGGTTGAGGTCAGCACTTCTACAAGTCTTCGGATGTCAGAGAGGTGTTGCTCCTCTCCAGCAAAGATATGCACCATCTCAACAGAGCAAGAAAGAGATTGGATTTAATCCCAGCATTTCCACACCCAGGGGTCAGTCCGGTGGATCTCATTCATAGAGCTTGCGTACGCAAAAAACGGGTAAGTAAATGTAGTGAATTATAAAAAGTCAACTTTACGTAAAAAATGTGGTTCCTCACACCAGCCCTGACCCGTCTTAAGGTATGAAGATATTGGCAAAAGGTATGTTGGTGACACAGACGGCAACATAGGTAGGGAACTGAAGCCAGAAAACATTGGAATTTTTCTCAAGATATTCATTTTTACTTTATGTGAAACTTTAATCATAGATCAACTTTACCACAGTGTGATTTAAGCTGCCCTGTCGAATTAAAAATGAAGCTCATAAGCAAGTTTAAATTTAAAGTGAAAGTCCACACAATATTTAAATATTTCCTTACTATCATATTCAACCCCCCCGGTAATCAACGAGGCGAGTCGTAAAACAGATCAACAAATATGACAAATGGATTGCTGTAAACATCAGGTGCGTGATGGACGCTGTGACTATGCTGGAGTCTTTTTAAATTGGAGAATTAGGAGGGAATGCATTTTCAAGGATTACCAATTTTTCCTGACCCTGGATTACAACAAGTTATCATCTGATCAGGTACCATACAGCATTGCTCTTGGACTTTGGTTTTGAGCTGTATCTCGTGTTGGAGTGAGCGACCCGCTGGACCCACATCATGTAGAAACTCAGACGTAGAAAAAAGGGTAGGTGGGTGCACGGTTCTAAAGAAACACAACTAAATATGAATAAACAATCCGGGGAACATGCAGAATTCAAAATAAATTATTGAATTACAGGTAGAAACATTTTTATATTTAATAGCATAAAAACAGACAATGCTTCCTGTCGCAGTCAGTTTTTTTTGAAGATACAAATTAATTGAATGAAGGCTATATATAAGATGTAGTCGAAAAAGAACGTTTTTGCTGATATTAAATCTTATAGATAGGTGTGATGCTTTCCTAGATTTTTGTTTAGTTTTTCTTTTTTCTTTGTTAATAACATCTCCTAACCACTCTGTGGTTTCTTATCAGTGGAAATTTCCCCACAGCTGTTAAATATAATCAGCATTTAATTGACTCTGCCTGGGGTTGGTTTCAGGAATGAAATGATTCTGTTTTTTATCCATAAAGCTGAGATATCAGAGTAAGAGGTGAGCTAAACTAATCAGTCCATGCACTAGACTCTAAAGCTGCCATTAATAATACTTAAAAGAAAGTTACTACTTAAAACTGTTGTTTTTTTTCCACTCTCTTGGCTGTGGTTGCCACTGGTAACCATTAAATACCATTGGTCAACTGGCTCATTTCAATACACAATGAGATTGATGCGGCGCTTTGGTGGACCATTTATGGTTTGAAGTGGGCTGGCAGCTGCCTGAACATAAAGTGGAGTTTTGGACTCAGACTTTTTAACGTCTTTATTTCATTTCCCTTTGGGATAAATAAAGTATTTTTAAATTGACTTGAATTGAATTTTCAGGTACAACTGTAATCCATAAAGAAACATTTCTCGTTTTTGTGCGTGCACATGGTTTCATAAATGGGATTTTTTTTTTTGTGTACTCCATTTTCAGGTCTTTGGTTTAGGTACACTTTTATTATGGATCCATACGCAGCGTTTTATAAATGAGACCACAGATCTGTGTCTCCATACTTGACGTGTCAGGTCCAGGGCAGGGGCTTGTGGGTAAGCGTTGTATATCTGTCCCAGCATCTCACTCAGCTGGGCCACCACAGGACCGAAATCATGCAGGAGAGTCCGGATTGACTTGTCAAAGACCCCGCACACTGCCTGAGATGGGAGGATTATCAAACAAGCACAACCAGATCAAATATGCACCTGAAAGGATGGGGGAGCTTAAAACAAAGAGCTAAATCCCACCTCCACTACTTCTGAGTCATGAAGCCATTTGCTAACGATGGTCTGGATTAAAGGGAAAACTTGCTGCAGCACAACTACAACCTAAACATGTAAAAAAAGAAGATCAAACATGTGAATATCTAACTTGTATCCTTTTTTTTTTATATAAATTACTGCAAAAGTTTTCTGCAGACTCACTGGGTTCTGAACAGTCTGTGAAGGGGCGAGTCTGGTGCTGGCGTCTTCTTCCTCTAAACCCTCTGCATGCCTGCTGACATCCAGGGTGGTAAAGAGGCTGGATAACATGCCCAGGATGTACACAATGCTCTGTTTATTTGCAGGACTGGGCTATTAAGAGAGAAAAGAACAGTAATTTGCACATTCAAAAAATAGTGAAATCTGATCCACATTTTTTCTGCTCCTGATGTAAAAACATTTTAAGACCCTGAATCTCATATTTTAAGCAAAACTGGTCTCTTGAAGGGAATTCTGTCTCTGCTACACTACTTTATTAATTTAGAGTTAAGATGCATGAAGGCAAATCCTACTTCCTCCATCGGATTAGAGTAAGTTATGTAACAGAGCTTCTCTGCTGGTCACGACTTTTTGAAATCTGAACGGTTTATTTAACCCTGACATCACATGGATCCTTTTCATGGAGGAGAACCAAAACGATTCAATCCTCTGTTTTCCTTAACCATATTTTTGTAACTTTAGAACAGTGGCCACCTATAGCATCATACAGTGGGTAAAATGTCTTAAACGCTCCACTGTTTTTCTCAGTAAATATATTTCTAGAGGTGCTACTGACAAGACTTTTTCACTAGATGTCAGTAACAATCTCTGCAATCCATACATACAAAGAATTCAAACTATAGATGTTCAGAAATTAAGTTATGTGTAACACTGTGGAATGACACAGGGAAAAAGTATTGAACATGTGAAGAAAGTGAGGTGCAAAAAGGCATGGAAATCCAAAACACCAACCAAAATCTTTAGATTAGAAAGCAATCCCGCCCCTTGTTATTGCAAATTAATATCAGCTGGCTCAGTCCCAAATGATGGCCTACAAAAAGTTGTCTCTGGTTTCACACAAGAAACATCTCATGATGGGTAAAAGGAGATTTTCAACCATATTATTGCTCATCATAATGATGACATTGGTAGCAGAAGGATTTCTAAACTTCTCAATGTTCCAGATCTCTGTCGGGGACATAATCCAGAAATGGACGGAACATAATTTCACCATAAACCGAATGCAACCAGATGCTACTTGCAAGATTTCTGACAGAGACCTGAAAAGATTTATCAGAGGAGTAGTCCAAGAGGGGCTGTATGGTGGCGCGGGCCATGATGGTTGAGTGCTGTTGCCTTGCAGAAAGAAGGTCCTGGGTTCAATTCCCGGTCCGAGGTCTTTCTGCATGGAGTTTGCATGTTCTCCCTGTGCATGGGTGGGTTCTCTCCGGGTTCTCCGGCTTCCTCCCACAGTCCAAAAACATGACTGTTAGGTCAATTGGTCTCCCTAAAT
>JAUZNJ010103961.1:0-20852 GCA_034780135.1 Jordanella pulchra | reverse complement strand
TTCATGTTAGCCACTGTACTAGCCTAGCATAATACCGCCACTTCCTGGACACAAAATTATCACGTTTTAACAAGATATGTATCACGTTTCAACAAGATACATAACACGTTTTAACCAGATAATTATTACGTTATAACGTGATAGCGCTCAAATTTGTTTTTTCCTGCGTGACAGCAATGCGCTTCCGTAGAAAAGAACAGGAACAGTTGGGAAATACACAACCAGGGGGATTTGGTAGGTCAGGAAGCCTGAATGAGGAGCAGAGAGTTCAGACCACTGAGGAGCTCTAGTGGCCTTAAGAGGAAAAACAACAAGGGAAAAAAAGGGTTAAGGTAAAGAAAGAAAAGGAGTTAAAGACATCACTTTTCTGTTTTTTAGAAGTAGTAGCCTTTAATGGGGAGGTTTTCCTGACAGCTATTTTGGTTTCTGATCAATTTCATCTTGTTTTTGCAAAGATCTGAGCAGCAATCTACATTTTCTCCCCAGTGACATTTAGATAACAAATTTCAGATCAGTCTGAAACTAAAACTTTAATCATCATGGAAATACCTGAAGTAACTGTGTATGTGTGGGGGGATGTGTGTTTAAAATTGGAGGTAGGGTTTGTGGTCACACTGACGACAGCAGCTTGCTGTGAACAGACAGGAAAAAGTCTTCTTCTTGTATGAAGCTTCCTCTGCTCAGAGCGCATGATTTTCTGCAGTGTACCGAATCCAGCACACCCCGCAGAGCTCCAGAGCCACTGGGGAGCCAGGCCACGATCCTAGGGGCCTAACGAGTGGGCTGAGACCCAAAGACGGCACAGTAGAGCAGGTAAAAAAGATCCATTTCTAACTTGGTTCTGCTTTGTTTAGAAGGAAGTTTCACTCTGGTGAATTTTTTTACAGGGGGATTTTTTGTTGTTTTTTTTTCTTAATAAATGCAAAGATTTTTAAGCCCTGGTCAGAAACCTGATGGAGAACTGGAAGGCTCCATTTTATACAGGATATACATAAAAAGAAGAAGAAACACTGAACAACAACCAATCAGATCGTTAAGCAGGACAAATTTATTGTTTACTTGTTTTTGTGAGTTTGCTAGTTTAATCTGATTACATGTAGTTAAGCAGTTTGATTTAGGTTGCGAAGGCTGATGAAGAATTTGTGTGAACTTCTCTGGGTTGTGAACATGGATTAAAAGGTTTAGTCGTCTCACCAGCAGCAGCCATTCTGTCCCCAATAAACTGCAATCAGGCCTAACATCTGTTCATGTGGTGAAATCAACAATGTTTCCTATAATTGTGGATCTCTTTCAACCTTATTCTGGTTTTGGTTCGCTTTAACTAGACCTCCGTCTGGTTTGGTCTGTTTCTCAGTCTGCAGCCTGGATGGTTGTTTCGCTGTGAATCTTCTCGTCCTATATGTGACTTTAGTTCTCGCTTATCATGAATCTTGTCTTTTGTAGCTGAGCTCTGCTTGTTAGTGTAAATATCTCCACATCTGGAGGAAGAACATAAACGGACCAATGGCATCAAACTTCTGGGAAGAGCTGTAATAAACCAGCAGTCCTGATGATGCAGCTTGTTTTATGAAATTTCCTTGGTTTTAAAAGGACCTGATAGCCCACGTGTGTGAGAGGAGTTTCTGGGAATTCTCTGAGCTGAAAGAGTGGGACAGTGATGAGAAACCCCCGGCTGTCTGTGTTACACAGAGCAGGGAAAACACGTCATTTAGTCCTGCTAGTGGAAAAAAAAACGAAAACAGAATGTGTTAAAATTGTTAGTATAACTCCAACGGTTGCATACGAAAAGAAACTGCATGTTCTTTTAAGACATTGACATGCATGTGACCACAAAGTTTGTATCCACTTCCTGCCAGACTGTCTGCATGCTTCAGCTTCTCCACTCAGTAAAAACAGGTAACGCTGTTGAACTTTTAACAACCTCAGAGTTAATTACTAATATTCCTCATCACCATGGCTGCAACACCTCTATCTACAACAGGTTGGTTTAGTTTTTGGACCTACAAACCCTCGATGGATTCAGTGTTAAACCACCAATGTTCCTGCACCCTAAAATCAGCATTGGTGTACCCCATGGCAGTGTACCTGGTGTCTTTCTCTTTTGTGTCATGCAATCCTGTGAATATCTAAATATCATCATAGCTTAAACACATCTGGTTAATCTAAACTAATCATCCAGATATCTTGATCTGCCTGCAGATGCATTTTTCTGTGATGGAGGCCAATAAAGATCTGGTCTTTGTTAAGCTTTAGGAATCAGAGGGAGGAGTTCAGTGATGGTGCAGCAGCTCCTTCTGTTAGTTTTTAACAAATCAGCTTATTATGATCAGCAGTTTATGAGATGTGAGATGTTTTCTTTAACAACTCACCTGGAAAAGCACGATTATGGATGAAAGGTGTGTGTGTTCCTTGAAATGTAGTTTTAGGGGTGAAATTCTTTTTTAACTTCATCCTGCCTTAAATCATTGTATTAGTAGTAGTGAAGTAGTTGAAGGGGTGGGAGAGGAGTTCTGAGGAGTGTTCCTGGAAAACTGTGTCATACGATTGTGTTTAATGCTGTTATTTGTTGCATAGAAGTTGTGTAACCAAAAAAAAAAAATAGATTAAAAAACAGCCTTGCTTTCTTCTTTTAGAAATGACAAGAACCACTATTAAACTTGCAGACTGACAGTAGGTTCTTCTGTTAGGAACATAAGGAACAATCAGATCTGTTCTGCTTATGAGATAGTTTGGTCTGGACTTCAGCTGTTGGATATATAGACTAACATTTGATGCTAGAATAAAGTGGGGTTTACTGTACCCTAGTGGATATCAAAGGTACTGCAGGGGGCTTATGAATTCTTTAACCTCTCATCCCTGGCAAACCTTCAGCCATTCGACAGGAGACTGATTTTGTTTTATTGCCAACAAATCAAGCAAAGTAAAATCTGCAATATTTTATTTCAAAAGACAGAAAAACAGCTGTTAGGTTACACAGGTACCAAAGGTTTGTGTTCAAAAGTCATAATTGTGGAGTTATTTCTGATTTATTTTGTTTTTTTGTTTGTACTTTTTCAGCCGTGGAAGAAGAAATGGGCAACAGGGGCACATACCGAAAACGTTACAGATCAATGAATTAGGTCTGGGCAATTCGTTGATCTTATTATTAATCAGATTTTATTTTTAGTTTTGGAAAATCTAATTGTCTTCCATCAATGCTCTCCTTGGGTTTATAGCTCAGAGTGACGCCAGTTAATTTGTTCTTAGATGTTTTCTCATTACTGATAAACTAGCTCACTATATAAAACCACCAACCACTCTGTTATCATTCAGTTTGTTCAGGAACATGATGTTTTTACAAGCAGGTTTCACAACTTGAATTTTGTCCCCCTGGGTTCCTAAGCTGACAGCGACAGGACCTGAGGGTCAGGCTTGAATTGGTTTTCCAGGTACCACAACAAAGTGGAACAAAGGGATATAATTTCAAACTGATGGATCCAGGGGATTAGCAGGAGGCAGAAACGAGGTTCATGCCCAGAGATTAGAGAATATCAGACGAGATCCAGGCAGAACGGGGAACTTCAGAAGATTAAGACTTTGATTGAGATCAGGCAGCAAATGAAGGACCGATGGACATTCACTTGAATTCTGACTTTGGATAATCTGGCTCAGTTTGTCAGCCAGAGAGCAGCTTATAAAGCCAGGTTTGCATCATGTTAACACATGCCTGATAGCTTCATGATTATGAACAGGTTATCATCTAATCGGATTAACAGTCCTCTAAAGGTTTGTGAAAGAGGAACAGATTCAGTTTTTGAATGTGTGTCATGTGTGAGATTGTGAAGAATAAATGCTGATGTGGTGCCAGCAAACCTTTGAAAGTATAACAGATGGGATCTTTATCAACAGACAGCAAAGCTGTATGTGACTGAACAGAAGACCAGCCTTCAGCAGCAGCCTCTGAATTCAGCCAACAGTAAGCAGCAAACACACCTGTGACACGTCTGGTTTCTCTTCCTCTTTGAGGTCTTTGACGCAAACAGGAACCTCTGTGTGTTCTAGATTCAGACCGAGCTGATCACGATGCCTTCCTCCTCTAACCTCACCCTAGGAAATGCTTCAGAGGGGAAGAAATGCATCCTCAATGACCAGATGGGCCCCTTTATAGTCCTCTACTGTCTTATCCTCACTGTAGGTCTGCCTGGGAGCCTGCTGTCGGTGTGGGGGTTCATCCGAAGCTGCAGACCTCAGGTTCGGACTGCAGATCTCATCAGATGTGTTAAAGCTTTTAGTGTCTTGTAGCAACGTCTCAGGGGTTGGTGTCACAAATAACACCCTTACCAGCAGGACTTCCAGTACTTAGGTACTAATAAAAAGTTACCTGAAACAATAGTGTTTGAAAAAGATTATACCTGAAAAAAAAGCTTGCTCAAAGAACAAAATTTTAACCTGAAGGAAAAAAGAAAAACGACTTTTTAGATCCAGGATTCAATCCAAAAATTAGAAGACGACAATAAGAGGACACACTTCGGAAAATTAGAGCAGCATGTTTTATAGATCCACTGATATTAATCTCATGTTCTTATTTCTGGATGTTGGCCACACTGATGAATGATCGTGTCTCAGCAGATGCGGAGCACCACCGTCTACTTGGTCAACCTGCTTCTAGCCGACATCCTGCTTCTCCTTGTGCTCCCATTTAAGATCTTGAAGGACCTCCAGGCAGCACCATGGAAGCTCATGGTGTTCCAATGCCAAGCCAGTAGTGTCATCATGTACATTAGCCTGTACGCCTCCATCGCTTTCCTTACCTTCATCATCGTAGACCATTACCTCAAGGTAGACCGATACATTAAGAGGGATTAACAGCATCAGGATCATGTGCATCTGTGATGGTGGTCCCATGACTGTCTTCTGTTGCAGGACCGCCACACGGCGCAGTCTCTGCAGCTGCAGGAGGCCGGCTTCGCCTGGCTGCTGTCGATGGTGGTCTGGGTGCTGCTGCTGCTCATCATGGTGCCAAACATGGCTCTTCCCACAAAGGAGGTTGAGGTACTGTGATCCTGTCTATCCTGAGAAACCTTTGCCAAGCCTCACAACTAGCACTAAAATACAAATAGATAGAATCATTAAGTTTTTCTCTGGTGGGGAAGTCTGTTTTAGATTTCAAACATGTTTGATCTCTCTGCCTGCACCACCAGTACAGTTTTTTGGGTCTGGACATTTGACATTGGAAGCAGCTTAGTGCAGCAGGCCAGATAGTTTCCATCCTGACCAAGGTGGAAGTGAAACTCTAGGGTTTTTAGGGGACAGTGGGACAAAAACTCTCAGTGAAACGTGGCATTAGAAAAGCTTTACAGAAATGCAGTTGAGGTAGAGCTCATCCATCAATGGTGACTGAGGTCACCAAGACAAATCTTTATATCCAGGAGTGGCTAGGATTAGCTGGGAGTTCCTCAACGTTCCATTGAGCAGATTTTGGGAGAACTGCCCTTGGACTCTCAGACAAAGTAGATAAAAAACCATCCCAAGCTGTTTTCCGGCGCCATACTGGTAGAAAGTAGAGTTTAGTTACAGTGGTGCTTTGGTGATATTGTTTCAGACCTCTGACTAAATGCTGTTTCCTTTGTTTCAAATTCTGGAATTCAGAGCAGCCAATAGCAGAAAACCACAAAATCATGATGTTTGGGGTCTTATTGTTAATTTTAGCAGTTTCATAGCAGACCTTTCTTTAGGTTTTATGATGTAATGACCCTTAAACAGTGGAGTAGCAGGTACTGCCATGCTTTCAGGATAGATTTCGATCCTTGTCTCAGCTGTTTAATGGTGAGACACTCTTTATTGTTGGATGTGTTTCCATTGAAGTGATTTCTGTCTTGAACCTTTCTGTTCATGCTTTAACCCCTCCCATTGTCCTCGGTTCCCCGTTAGTGGACCAGCCTCCACTCCACAGCTACCTTCCCTTGTAGAATTCAGAGCACCCTCTCTTGCCTCTATCATTTTTACTGGCTGAAAGATTTTGAACTTATCTTTGATTTTAAACTTGCCTTAATATCTTCCAGGCTGTATTTATGACTAGAATATTTCTGCTTCAACTGTTCAGGAGTCGAAGTACCTAAAATGTATATCGTTGAAGACAGTCCTCGGCCTCCACTGGCATAATCTGACTGTCTTCCTCAACACAACCCTGTTCCTCAACACCTCTGCAGCCGTGCTCATCTCCAGCGGCCTGGCTCTAAAAAGACTCCTGCGCAGTCGCAGTGACCATAAACTCTCACAGGACAGGCGGGTGGTGCTGAGTATGACCACCATGGCACTGGCCTACATGCTCAGCTTCGTCCCTTACCACGTGGTGCGGACCCCGTACACGCTGACCCAGAACAATTTCATCCAGAACTGCCATACCAGGAAGCAACTTTTTCTGGGAAAGGAGTCGACATTATTTCTGAGCCTGCTGCATGTCTGCCTCGACCCGTTGCTCTTCTTCAATCTTGACACTTTGTTCAGAGTAAGAGTCAGGATGCTTCTTCCCTGTGGCAGATACCAGACTGTTGAAGCAGAGGAGCAGGTTGTGCAAGAAGCGAAACCACAGTTTGTTGATGCAACGCAGGATGC
This sequence comes from Jordanella pulchra, assembly GCA_034780135.1. NCBI lineage: Eukaryota > Metazoa > Chordata > Actinopteri > Cyprinodontiformes > Cyprinodontidae > Jordanella > Jordanella pulchra. Next base: position 14,258 of record JAUZNJ010103961.1, on the reverse strand, counting down.
TGCACTCTAACTACAGATCTGCAAAGACTACAAAGATATCACAGAAACATGCAGATCCTCCAGAAACTGTTTAGCATACAAGTATTCTAGATATGCACTGGGATTGATTTATTTAATGTTTCCAGACAAATGAACTGGATATAGTCAGATTTATTTAGCTATGAAATGTAAATAAACTCATGAATATACTGTTAATAAACATGATTTGATTTATTGACTACATCTCAATGTTGATTCAGTTCCATTCCTTTTAGAGAACCGGCCCACTTTATGATGTTTGGACTTGTTAACCATGGGGCTGTACAAACGTCTTATTTTGAAAGATAGCAAATGTTTAAAGGTTTTGTTTTGTTGTGATTTTTGGTATTAAGGAAACGTTTTGAGGTCTTTAGGTTGTTAGAGACAAAACCTGTTGTTTTGTGAATCATGCAGTAGAGGGCAGTGTTGTGTAGGCTGTTTCTTAAATCAGCTCATCTTGACATTTGCAGTCATCCCGAAAAGAATTGCCTCTGAATTTTTGATTAATTTCTACTTCTTAAGTCTCGCTGGGGTAAAAATAATTTATTTGAGGTGAAACAAATAGAGTTACACAGCGCTTTTTGGTACTATAACACTGATCTAATTATTTAAGGTCTTCTTTGCAGATTGAACATGTGTAGAAACATGCAGGATAAGGACCAAAGCCCGTAAATCTGTCCAAAATTAGTTCCTAAATTCACTGAAACAAACCCCACCCTGCAAATAATGTGAAGAAATCCAAGCTTAGCTTTTTATCTGCAAACTAAAAAAAAAAATCACTAATCTGGGAACAAAAATTACCTAAACAAGATAATCTGATTAGGTCACTTTAAAATGGTCAATTACATTATAGCAGAAGACCCAAGAACCTCAGGAAATCCACAGGAGACACGTGGACACAATGAAGCTGCTGTGGAAGGATGGCCTCAGTGGAGACATCATGAAAGCAGAGCAAAGGTTGAACTGGTGATAATATTACTTTAAATCCACATAAATTATATAAACAAAGTTAATGGTGACTGTAACACAACCATCCAGAAACACTGGTATCATGTTTATTAAAAGAAGCTTGAAGACAACAGATTAAATGAGGAACATCAGAAGATGGTCTTCCTTAATAAACCATTTGAACCTTGAGCAGATTTCAGATGATAAAGTGATCTGTAGTCAGAATTGTTTTTATTCATTTTGTTGAAGCTTTATTGCAAAATTAACAATTAGAAAGTTGTTAGAAAATTTGAAAATTCAGCAAAAAGGTCCAAGAAGTAGAAGAACCAAAACAATGTAAGCTTAAAGACCACTGAGGTTCAACAGAAAAAAATGGCTGATTATTATTTTTAGCTGTAAGAGATGTAATTAATGTTTAAACACTAAGAGAGCTTCAGACCTGCTCCAGATAAAGACATAAAACTCAAACTTGGAGCAAAAGTTTTCTAAAACTTTTAAAAAGTATGAGAAATAACATCAGAAGCTACTAAGAGTTTACTGCTTTCCTTTTGGACTGCTAAGTTTTGTGCTAATGCTAACCACAAGTCAACTGCTAGCGTAACATTATAGCAGCTTTTTGTCGGTTCTTCTGCAAGTGAGTTAGAGTCAAATGTTTCAGATGTGTTTTTTTCTTTTCTTTTTTGTCCGCTGTAAAGCCTGGAAGAGTTGCTTGTTAAAACAGTTAGCATTAACTAATTTTTTTTTTTGGACAATTTTTTGACCTGACAACCAGCTGGCAAACAGTGGCTCATTTTAAGTATCTCAAATCAAGAGGGACATTTAGTTTCCATAATAAGTGCTATCCGAATAGTGCTGGCAGTTAGGAAGGAGCTAGAAACAAAAAAGCAGTAGGCTATGCTTTCCCAGCAACAATGCAGTTAGCATAGGGACCTCCTGATGTTCGTAGGCACTACTAGGACCAGTCTTTACATGTTTTGGGGTTTATGGTGGAGTGCTTCAGTTGTTTGCTACATTTGTTAGTGCTGTTGACCCTATGATAGGCAGAGGAACATAAGCTATATGCTACAGTTTGAGGTATTCAGCTTAAGTCATTGCAAGTGTAGATTTGAATGAGAGCAGGGAGAGTGCAAATGCAACTTGTAGCTGTCTGCTTTAAGCTGGTCCACATACAGACTATTGAATTGAGCTAGAAATAAATGCAATGTCTACGTTTACCACTAGAGCGCAGATGTGGTTACGTCACAGGAACTCTACACAGGAGATAAAATAGAGGGAGAGGCTCGTAATCACATATCTGAATCACTGCTGGATGTTCCAGAACCTGCTTATCTGCACCGCTTATGCCCAGCAGTGGCATGGCTGTGGATCAGACTACACCCACATCAGACCCTCCACATGTCTTAGACCAACAGTGTGCACGCATTTACCCAGAACAAGGTCCATTTAAAGACTTGACCCAATATCATTCATGTTCAGAATGTCTAAAACTTCTCTAGAATTCCCCAAACCTTTCAGCTTACCTGGGAACTAGGGAACAATACTTCCTAAGTATACCAGCCTGAGGAATTTGCATGAATTTGTCTAAATCATCCAAAAAAAGTAGATAAGATAATGAACAAACCTCGTATAGTAAAAGAAAAAAAAATCCAAATTTTTTTTACACCTTTGAGGGGACAAGGGGGTATTTAGGTACTTGACTGAATGTTAATAACTACATTGTTTTTAGTTATTATTTTTTAAATATCTCCAGTTTACTTTATGGTCTGAACTGAAGATTCTGGATTCATTCAATGTTTTTTCTGCTTTATAACACCCCCAAACTCATCAAAGTAAACAATGCTGTAGGGTATTCTGACCTCTGGTCCAAAGATCAGAGCACTCTACCAAAGTAGATTTTCAAAGTTAAACTATGTAGCCTCAGGCAGCCAACAATATCCTTGTTGTCAATCTGCATCAAGTGCCGCTATTTCTCTAACTGAGGCTTTCAAGATGCAGCCTGTGCTTGAGGTGGTCTGCTGTGAACTGTCCGACGTTCTGCTCCACCTGAAAGAGATGCTAAACTGCAGCATCAGAGTGGCTTGTTGTGGTATGCAGTATGTGCAGCTCTCCTCCCTGCACCAGAATGTAAAACACTCCATGGCTGTTGATATGGAGGTCAAAGTGGGGAGGGGGGCAGCTGTTTTAAGGCTTGGCAGAGAGGTATGTGAGGATGGACATGGATATATCCTGACAGCTGATGGTCGGATCTGACTAGAAAACATTTGTTCCAAATGCAGTTGTTCCATTTGTTTGTTTTCAGGGACAATGTCTGGGAGATATTCATGTCTCAAGTAGATAATTTTCCTCTTGATCAAATCAAGGGGTATTCAAAGTGAATTCTCAAGTACCACTACCCTGCAAGTTTTAGATGTCTCTCAGTTGCAGCACACCTGATGCAAATTATTGCATAACTTCCTTAGGAACCTTCAAGTGCTACAATAGGGAGGTGTTTCTGTTCATTCTTTCATGTGTCAGGTATGTGCCAGAGGACAAATCTAAAACATGCAGGTCAGTGGTACACGAGGACCAGGATTAAGAACCCCTGACTTAATCAAATTGTTCTGCTGGCTCCCTCCTTCCGGGATCTACAGCATTCATGGAGGCCGTTCACAGCTGAGTACGAAGCAGCCAGGATGAGAATCACCTATTCCAAGCCACGGTTCTCAACTGGAAAAAGGTGACTTGTGCCCTTCAAGTTAGAGGAGAGTTCTTGCCTCAAGTGTAGAAGTTCAAGTATCTTCTGGTTCTGTTCACGAGTGAGGGGAAAGTAGAGCGCGAGATCGACAGATGCATCGTGTCCGCACTATAATATGTAGCATGAGTCTTTACCGGTCTGTTGTGGTGAAGAAAGAAAAGCTCTTGATTTACCAGTCGGTCTACATTTCTCCTCTCACCTATGGTCATGACATTTGAATCATGACTGAAAGAACGAGATCCAAGAAGCTGAAATGAGCTTTCTCTACAGGTTGGCTGGGTTCTCCCTTAGAGATAGGGTGAGGTGCATGGTCATCCAGAAGAGGCTCGAAGTAGAGCTGCTGCTCCTCCACATCTAGAGGAGTCATCTAAAGTAGCTTTGGGATCTTTGTTGAATGTCCCCTGGGCGCCTCCCTCGGGAGGTTTCAGCACTCTCCGGTTCAAACTGAAAACATACATTGTTGTTTTGTATCACTTTTGTTTTAGCTGTTCGGCGCTAGCTCAACAGGACCTAGAATACATTATTTATCCAGAATGCATTGAAGCATAAACAACAAGGCAACATCCATGTGATGATTTTTTTTTACATTTATTAAAACTAAACAACTTTTAGTGCTTTTACTGTATTGTATTTACATAGAAAATAAAACTATTTTACTCAAATAATGTCTATTTCTCCAAGATCCTGTAAAAGACCATTAAAATAGGATAGCTAACTTAGCTACAGATTAGCATTAGCCTACATTTAAACCGATAAGGGAAATATCGATGTCGTAAAACTGTGATAAATGAGAGGAGATTTAGCATCATTACAGTGAGTCGACAGAGATTCCTCTGTCTCTTTTGTTCTTTTTACTATTACAAAAAAACTATATTTTCCTATGTAATGACCCTTATGAGACGATAATGCTGATCTTTAAAAAGTTGGAATCAGAAAGTAATTTACCTCAAGCTTAATGATGGCCTTTTGCTGAGTCAGGCTGGGAAAAAAATGCCAAAATGTTTTTTTTTTTAAAAAGGTTTTTTTACAGTTTTGACAGTGACATTAATATATTCTAAAGTATTTTAATTATGAACATAAAAAAGGTATACATTTCATAAAACAGTAATAAATGTACGTTTGAAGTGTTTTTTTTTTTAGAATGTTAAAAACAATATTGTTTATTTTTAATTTTTACAGTAATATACCAAAAAAAGAGGACAAAATGTGATCTGCTTATGTCTGCTTTTATTCTTGCAAATAATTGACATACGCTTACAGTATGCAGAAATTCAATTACAATAGCATATTATCAAACTACAGGAAGAAAGAAAGTGTCATGCATATGTGATGATCTGTAATGGCTGGGGGCTGGGGCTGGGGGGGGGATTTGTTTGTTTCTGGTTTGTTTGATTTTTTGTGATGAGACCCAATAGTAATGGTGACCTCCCTGTCCACAGCTTTAGATTATCTGTAGTCGTTGCTGCCTTCAACCAATGATATTCTTTAAGGACATTTTCTCTTCACAAAAGTCTCATCTGATTCAGCCTTTGTATTTAGAGTGGCATAGTCAAAGTCTAGACCTTAACCTGGTCGAAGGGCTGAGCTGAGACCTCAAGAAACCTGACCCTAGATCCAATGTTTGCAAAATTCAATAAACTGAAGAAAAAATGGAAAAAAGAAAAAGACCAAAATTCCTCTGGGTTGATTTGACGGACTGATAAAGTCAGACAGAGAAACCTCTGCTGAGAGTTATTGATATATTACAGAGTGGTTTCTTTTCAACTACTTTTCTTTTTTTGTCAGTTTTCCATCTCCTCCAGTCCATTTTTCTCTGTGTGTCCTTTTAAAGTCTGACTGGTCACCAAAACGCCACCAGACAAGCCATTTATAGGCAGAGGGAGCTGGAGCTGGAGCTGGAGGTCGTTTGGTGTCGTGGGAAGATTGGATAAAAAAGCTCTACAGACGTCCCCATAACATCACAAACATGCACAAACAGACCGTCTTTCGCTCACATCTCAGCCTCAACACGCTTATTTGCTCCTCAGTGCATCTTTGTGCCCATTTGGCTGCATTAGCACATTGAAGCTGAAATGTTTAGGATGATCCTCTAGAAACGTGTTTAGGCTCTTAATCAGATCATTTTCACTGTAAAGTCTCAACAATTAGATGTTTCCTGATTACTCTGTAAACCTCTTTTCTCCCCATGTTTTTGTGTGATAACTATCAAAGGCTCCGGCGCATTCCTGTTTCTCAAGCTTTTTGTTTATATAATATTCAAACACTTATTACAGTTTGTAAAAATAGTGGAGTTAGTCATGAATATATTTTTAGCCGCCTGGGATGAGGCAACCAGGGCCTCCCCCTCCAGCTGAAGCTTAATCCACCTTCATATCCCAGAGCTGTTCCAGCTGTGGGAGTAAAGAGGGACTGATGATCAATGAAGAGACTGTAGAAACTTTAGCAATGATGCAGACATTATTCACCAGTATGTACGAGAGTAGAGCTGAAAATCCTATGATCTAATGTTCCAACCAGACCAGCAGTCACTAACTAACAGCCGTTCCAGATAAAAAGTGTCTGACATGAATAGAGCGAGTCTAATGGACAGATTGGTGATGTCAGAGGAGAGTTCCCTATAGAAACAACAGCTGGTTTATGGTGTTTGTTTGGAATCTGGGTGGATGGTTGCAGCAAGATCTGATGACCTTTGATGAAGATGGGCCTCACAGAGATAGATCTATAGGCTAATAATGTAAATAAGATGGACTTCCATCCATCCGTCCGACCGTCCGTCCGTCAATGGAGTCCTGGTTGTAGGAGGGATTTCTAGGTTTTCTTCCTGTTGTTATCTCAATAACCCCATGAGGTTGCCATGGTAACTGGCCATAATAGAAACTAGCAAAGGCCAGAGAGCAAAAAATCAGAATCCAATGTTTTACTGAATAAATCTTTAGATAAAAGTAAAGGAAAGAAGTACCGAGTTAGAACCACTGCAGAAATCCATCAAAGTTAATCCTGATGAGAACATCTACAGGTGCTTGAGTGTGACAGTGTTCAAGGTTGAGCACTGGACCTGAAAAGGTGAGCAGAGGTACTTTCAAACATCATGAGTCCTTTCTTCACCCTAGCTTCTGAATTATTCTTTTCATTTCCTGTTGATCCAAACTCGATCACTGTAGAACTAAATCCACCTCTGATGAAAGACATTTCATCAAGTCTGTTGTCCTTAAACTGAACTGTTTACATCATGAAGATTAATTCCTTGTCCTGTCATTTTTAAATGGTTTACGTGTCAATGCAACAAGAATAAAAGACATCCACGTACCTCTGATCTTGGAGACGCTACGCTGGACGGGCTGACTCAACAGAACCTGATCCATGGAGTCACTCTGCAGCAGTTAACATGCCTGGGTTATAAGAGCATTGCCAGGAAGCAGAAACTGTGCTGACATGTCTGGAAGGAATGTCGACTCTCTCACACACTCAACACTTGGTTCAAATCAGTTACTGATCTGTCTGCAGAGTGATTATTGCAGATAAATGGTTGAAGACGTTTCTGATGAAAGAGGAAGTTTATCCTTCCCACATATTAACAAAACAGGTTTTAACCATAAAATCAGGATCATGCATGGCTTTGATGTCTTCTTTTTTATGTCTAAGTTTTCATTTTTTTTCTGCAACTCTGCATGTATCCCTCTAGATGATTTCATATCACAGCCATCTCTGAGGATCCTTTTATTACATTTTCAGCCGTTCTGTTATTGGGTAATCTGTGTGTTTTGGATTTTAGACATTGCTATCAACATCCAGTCTCCCCTGAGCTTCAGCTCTTTGGCTGCAATTTTCAAATACACACATACAAGTCTTTTCTAATACCTGGGTCAGAGTCTGTAGACTGATCTATAGCTGGTGCTACAGAGGCAAAGGATTAGTGGAAAGTCTAAAAAGGAACAAAAGAAATCCAGGGTTTATTGGAATTCATCAAATTGGTAAGGACTCTGAAGCCAAATTGTAAGTGGCCAGTCGTTGCCATGATAGGTGCTATGCTAATAGTGCTGGCAGTTAGGGACGTCTTGATGTTCCCATTTGGTGACAAGCAAAATTCAATTCAATTCAAATAAAAAAAAATACTTTATTTATCCCAAAGGGAAATTTAATGTTGTAGTAACTCATGTTTTGTTTTCTCCTAACCAGTTGTTGTAGGTGTTGATAGCTGCAGGCAGAAAGGATCTTCTGTATCGGTCTGTCTTCCACCAGATCTGGAGAAGCCTCTGACTGAAGACACTCTGTTGTTGTTTAAAAATCTTCTGAGGAGGATGCTTTCTGTTGTCCATAATCTTCTTCATTTTATTAGTAATTCTCCTTTGTGAAACATTCTCCAGAGGTTCCAGAAGAGTTCCTAGAACAGAGCGGACCTTTTTATTAGCTTGTTGAGCTTTTTAAAGTCATTTGCTCTGATGCTGTTACCACAGCAGAGGATGGAGGAAGAGAACACACTCTCTACAACAGACTTAATAGAAGATATGTAGCATCTTTTTCCAAACACCAAAGGACCTAAACTTCCTTAGGAAGTACAGTCTGCTCTGTCCTTTCTTGTAGGCGGCTTCACTGTTGTATCTCCAGTCTAGTTTGCTGTCCAGGTGAACATAAATGTATTTATACTCCTCCACCACCTCCACATCTTTTCCCATGATGTTAACAGGATTCAATTGTTTCGAAGGTTCAGTTTAGGCAACTGGACTGAAAGTTTTCTAGAAGATGTTTCACCCCTCATCCAAGAGGCTTCCTCAGTTCTAATTGATGCAGGAGAAAACATGGATAAATATACTGTAGGTGTGACAAAGAATAGGGGAGAGGAAAAAGAAACAAAAGGTGACTCTGATCCATCCAACATAATGGCCAATAGAGTTCACCCGGATGGTAGTTAGGAAGGCCCTCATGGGTCGTTTGTATCGTTTTTAGAGTGGTTTGGATCACACGCCTCTAAAGGATGAGTCAGGTGAAGGTAGTTTAGAGGAAGATTTTTTTGGCATAGTTCCTAAAAGTGCTTTGTATGTGGGTGACAAGTTATGTCTGAGACCAACTCCTCCGTTAAGGGATGGTTTTTCCAGGTTAACAAAGATGGCTTCTATGACCTCCCTCTGAAACCATCTGTCTTCCTTTGCTAGAATATGGACATTGTTGTCCTCAAACGAGTGTCCTTTAGCCTTCAGGTGTAGGTGGAAAGCTGAGTCCTGTCCTGTGGAGTTAGACCTCCTGTGTTGAGCCATGCGCCTTTGACACTTGACGACACTAACGATCCATCAGAACCGACCATCCAGGTGAACTCTATTGGCCATTATGTTTCCACCACATAACGACGTATGTAAGGGTGAAAGTTTTCTGCATTCACTACAGCAGCCCGGAGTCCTTTCTCATCGGTGATAGTTGACCCAGTGAGGGAAGAGGAGCTGGAGGCTACAATGAGGGCCAGAAACCCTTTAGCTGTAAATCCCGACAATCTTCAAATGTCTTTAATCCATTTTGGACAATTGTCAATTATTAAAAAATGCCTTAGAGAAAGTAGAAATAGGAAATTTGCATTAATATCCCCTACCTCTATAAAATAAATTCAACATAAACATGACACTGACAGAAAGATTTGTAAAAAAAATGTTTAAATCAACTGCTTTAACTGCATTTTATTCAAAGTTTGATCAGAGAATTCACCTGTTAACCATTCAAACCACTTTTATCAACCAGTACAGAGTAAACTAGCCTCTTTGGGAGTGTTCTGACACTCTCTGTGCTGTCTAAGGGTTTTAGTTACACCATCTGAATTGATTTCAGAGCGAAAGAACAAAACAAATTTGCTTTATATCTCGCTTATCCTGTATAAAAGAGGTGTTAAACTGGTTCCAGAAAGGGCCGTGTGGCTGCTGGTTTTTTGTCCAACCAAGCAGCAGCACACCAGACTCCATTCATCTCATCAAGCGTGTTCAGTCTTAACCTGGTGACTTGATGAGATGACTATAGTCTGGTCTGCTGCTGTTGGTTGGAAAGAAAATCAGCAGCCACACGGCCCTTTCTGGAACCAGTTTGATACCTCTGCTCTATAAGAAATAAGAAATTGTTTATGCAGCTTAAAAACAAGAAAAATAGAAATGTTCAAATCATGATCCTACCGCTACCATACCTCACCACAGAGCTTAATTATTGCTCATCCACCAGTAAAGACATTTCTGCTTTAATCCAAACTGAAAGAAACAGTTGCAGATGAGCTTCTCATAAGGAATCTCCACAAAATATCAGTTTGATTCTGATTCATCCCCTCAGAGGAAAGAGGATTCGTCAAAAGATTAGATGAGGAAACAGTCCATTGAAAGCTGGTTCAAAGTAGGATTCTGCTGGTCTGATACTCCAGTCCAACCAGTGATTAGTCTCTAAAACTTTCCTTTGAAAATGATCCAAAGCATGATGCTGCCACCACCATGCTTCACCCTGGAGCTGATGGATTTCATTTCTCTTGGCTTTATTTAAAATACTGACTACACATTCCTTCTCTGCTACTGTGAAGTTTAAGTAAAATCTTCAAAACGACTGGACTTTAACTCTTAGAGCAGATCCTGTTTTTTTAAAAAGCTTCTTCAGTTCCTCCGAAAAGTTTGCACGGTTTTGAAAGAAAGATTAGTTTTTGTTCCTCTCGTAGATGCCTAAAGAGATTAAAAATGCTAAAAAAAACACAGCAAAGGTGGTCCAAACCATGTGCTTCTACCATCCAACTGCAGATACAATATCTTTGAGTCATTTTCCTGCATTATATATTCTCATGTTTTTAAGGGAATTTTCCTAATAGACCATTCTTAGAACAAAACAGTTTTATGACTTGTCTTTTGTCTGGTTTTATGACCTTCTTTCTCTTGAGAGTTTTTTTTAGTTGTGTGGAAACCTTTGGAGCTACAGGAGTTGACTCGGCACTGCAGCTGATGGAGGCTGAGTTCACTTCCTGTTGTTTTCCTGGTCATTGACATGTCAGAGCTGAAGGTTGGATGGCCCCTGGGACAAGAAGAGCCAAAGAAGAGAAAGTAAGTAAAGAAGTTGGGTTCCTTGAGAAGATAATAAGGTGGTGGAAAAAAGAGACAAGGAACTGAAGGGAAAAGTTTAGAGAAAGTTAATGTTGATAATGCTGATAATGTTTAAAAATAATGATACTATAAAACTTTTATTTTGTGTTTCGAAGATTTCCTTATATTCTGCCTCAAAAATCAGGATTTCAGGATATTCTTAATCCATGATAAATAATTTGTCTTCTACCTTTATTAACCTTAGTTATCTCTCCACCATCGGTTACCATCTTAAACCAAACAAATATCGTGTGTTCGGTTGATTATAAAACACAAATTTATTTGCTTTGTTTGCTTTATTTTTGACCAATAAAAGAGGAAAGCTTCAGGAAAGTTCAAAGGTCAAACACTTTGAGCTTTCCTCTGAAGATTTTTTTTTTAAAGCTAGTACAAATAAAACTTAAAAAAGCACAAAAGTTTAACATAATTTTTGTTTGATTTGGTTAATTTGAGGGGACTGGTCAACCTTTTGACCTATAAACATTTGTCAATAATTTACAATAAAATTAACACAAGAAAAAAATGTTGGTTGGTCTTTGGTAACCTCTGAAAGATTTGACTAATATCTTTGAAATAAAATGGCACAAAGGAAAAATATTTGCTACCTAAACCAACACGAAAGTTTGACTGTGACTTTTTGGGAGAAGAAGGTTTAATAATCTGTGTTTTCAACAAAGAAATATTCTGTGAAGAAACACTCACTTCATCTTTACTCTAAACTTTGTTAATTAAACTCGTTCAAAAACGTTCTTGTAGGTTTCACCTTATTTGGAACCAGATCCCATATGTTTGAAAGCTCAAGATTGTTTTTAAGGCTCTACCGGCCTTCGTTTTTGGTATTTTTCAAAAGTAGGCATAGTGCAAATTGGACCAGAGAGATAGAGGAAGAAGAAAGGTCACCAGGCCAGGACTCAAACCTGCAGCAGCGACATCAAGGACCAAAGCCTCTGCAGATTGGCCGCACGCCTAACCCTTACACCACCACTGTGCCAAAGCTGTTTGAAATCTTATCTAACTGCAGTTTTCCTCTGTATGAGGTTCTCTAGAGCAGTGTTTTTCAACCCTGGTCCTCAAGGCACACGGCTCTGCATGTTTTAGACATTTCCAAATTTTGACACACCTGATATCAATTGATAGCAGATTAGCTTTGCTGGACTGCAGTCATCTGAGTTAGGTGTGTTACAGCAGAAAAACACCTAGAGCATGGGTTTCAAACTGGTTCCAGAAAGGGCCGTGTGGCTGCTGGTTTTCTTTTCAACCAAGCAGTAGCAACCAGACTCCATTCATCTCATCAAGTCATCAGGTTAAGACTAGACTCACTTGATGAGATGACTGGAGTCAATTACCATTTTTATTAGTTGCTTGGCTAACTGATAAAATTGGTTGTTCCGAAACCAATGGCTTAGTCAGTTTCTGTCCAATATATTGGTTAATCTAACCTAAGTTGGTTTAACTAGATTGGTTGTTTGTACATCACAACATCACACCAGTCACGTCTGAAATAACAAGCCAAAACGACTGTACTTGCATTCGATGAACATGATGCAGGAGATAAAGCCCACTTACAATAAAGCCCACTTACTACACCCCGGCCCGCTTCCATGTTACTCTCGGTTGTTTACTTTCTGCATTTATGTTGCACTGGTGAGATCATCAATGCTAAGCCAGCATGATGGCATCACCACTTTTCTTTTGGTTCTTCTGGAATGAGACCCAATGGTTTATAACTCCATCTACAGTAGATCATTTCTCTCATTGCCTAAGCAGCTTTCCTGTTTCAGGTTCTTTCAACTTGTTTTATATTTTACTCCATTCCCCTCATGTCTGTAGTGTTTTGGTGTTTTTTTTTTTTTTTCTGATTTATTCCAGTCTGTAGCTCCTTTGTCCCCCTTCTCCTCTTGTTCCCCTTAGAGAGCCTGAATTCCTCTCCGTCATGAACTGCTCAGAAGCATCTCCTTCTCTCTCTCTCTCTCTCTCTTGGCCTACGTGATGTTTGTGGTTCTGAGGCTCGCTCGTCTGGTTGAGGTCCAGAAACCACAATGAAACCAACAATTGGGTCACAAACACACACACGAGTCAGGCCCCACGCTTTTGTGAGGACGCTCACTGTGAACCAGAGTCCGAGGCGAACTTTAGAACTGGATCTGAGGCCACAAAGGGTATGTGATCCCACAGCAAGGACCAGATCCAGTGTCCTCATCCTGGAGGTCCTGAAGGAGTCCACACACATGCACACACACACACACACCGCATACCACAGCTGTAAGTGCTTATTGGCAGAGATGTGGAGAGATTAGGCCAGACTCGAACACACACTGGTGTAGCGTGAGTCTGTAATAAGCAGCAGGGCCTGAGAGCTCGGCTCCACTCCGCTAATTAAAGACCATAAAATGATCGGAGCAGAATTGGGATTTTAATGAAGAAAACCTGCAGCTTTTCCAACAGAACTGAGCCAACGCTCTGTAAATATCCCTATTTCCAGCTGCAAACATCTAACTGACATCTGCAGGGAGAAACAGGTGAGCTTTTTCAGATACTCCTGTTGGTCTGATTTCTGCAGCCTGCAACATCTGAGCTTCAAAACTCACCAAGAATCACAGCAACACAAAGAAGGAACAAAAGGAAAAAACACAAAACTATGGCTGAGTTCCACTTTTATCTTAAATTTGATCTTAATTCCCTTAGAAATTAGTAATATGAAACAATTTTGATTACAAAATATTACCCAGTAAATGCTGAGATAAGCTGTAGGTGGCGCCGTGTGGTCCCGCAGCACAATGGTGGTGGTCCAAAATGGAATAATTATGTGAGCAACGATGAAATCTAAAGTAAAAGTGAACAAAAACAAGGATATACTTAGAATGTAGAGTATTCTGGAAAAGAAGTAGAAGGTTCTGAGCTATCTGGTACCGACCTCTGAGCTGTCCATCCATGTCCACACCAACCCACCCTGAGGAAGGGGGGGTGGTGATGGAGGTCATCTAACGGAAAAAAAGACCTTGAGCTTTTGGTTGCACCTGATGGAAACCAGGTAGCTAGAAGGACTTTGGCTGATGCTCAGGGTGGTTTCAGTGAGGCAGTGATGGTTCCAGATCAAATTTACCGTATTTTCACGATGATAAGGCGCACATGAAAGTCTTTTCTTTAAAATGTGCGCCGCCCCTAACATGCAGTGCGCCCTGTGTGTTGTTGTAAGGCAAACGTAGAAGAGAACACCATGAGAACGTTAAAGGGGGTGGCGTTGATTGTATGTGAAAGAACAGGTGTGTGCGTTATGCAGAACATGGCTGTTTTAACAACCGTGAAAATGGCAAAGAGGCTCACTTATGAAGCAAAGTTTAAACATCAGCTACAAGGAGGAACATGGGATTTGAGCAGCCTGACAAAGGAACTCCATGTTGGGATCCGGAGCCTGCCGCTCCATCTTTCTTCCAGCAGAGTGCGCCGTGGGTCTCCTGGGCTGGAGCCCTCTG